>AWOL01S0010451.1:94969-189540 GCA_000715115.1 Nicotiana otophora | reverse complement strand
ATATATATATATATATATATATATAGTAGACTGTATTCCCCCCAACACTAGTTAAGAAGGGTATAGACAACTAATCCTTTAAATCTAGTCTAAGTCCTATGGAGCAACCTCAGGTAGATTTTAAGGGGTGCCTAACACCTTCCCCTTAGAAGAACAAGAACCCTTACACAAATTCTCACCGGTTAGCAGACTAATAAATAAATGACCTTAGTAATTAGATAGGTACCATAGTATACCTTTAAATATTAGGTGACGACTCTCTTTTATCATCAATAGGGAAACCACAAGCTGAATCTTGTTTTGACTCATGCAAAATATGGTGGAACAACATAGCGACTCTGCTGGGGAATCTCACACTTAGGTTTTGACCTTAGCAAATTTAGACTAGACATTAGAATTTAAAGATTTTTTGTACATTGTTTTAACTGTGTTTGGTTTGCAATTGTATGCTTACCTGCTTTACTTTATCATTATGTGCTTATCTTCTTATTTTTAAACTGTTCTACTAATATTACTATTTGTTACCGCTTTATATACACTATCATCATACTCTTTCCTATCGAGTTTTGGCCGTACACTATCACACACAATGGCATGCGAGGGTTGTCTTTTACATCCCTCCGAACCTTCTTTCAAAATTCTTTAGTTTCAGAGAATGGCTTTGTCGGGTCAACTAACATAACTTCTCGCAGTATTTAGTCCAATTCAAAATTAGGAAACATTTTACTCTAGCAAACATATGTCATACTACATAAACCTTCGGTGAGTCGGTCCTTGGAATCAACACACAATTAGGAAAGCCACCTTAATGTGAATGGGTCATGCACCAAATGACATAACTTATGTGGAAAGATGAGCCAACCATGATGAGACACATAAGATTCGAGGCAAACACTTATCAAAACCATTTTCTCTACCCATTTCATAAATGGAAATCAACAAAAATATCCCTGAGATCAATATGGTGATGGGAGCACCACACAAGATAAAGTAATGGTGGAAGAATATCCGTCGAGATCATGGAGACAAAATCAGGACACAGCTAAGAGTGCTGACTGCCTTGCTAAACATCTGAACTGACAAGGTACTTACTCTCTTACTTATAGAGTTCTAGGACCCGGCCAAGGTAGTGTTCAAGTGTGTTGATTATGAGTTAGTGCAAACGTTGGAAGAAGTTACCAGTTTCACAGAGCTGTCATTTACTGGGAGGATGACGATCACCATGCCCGGCTACAGGTTTCTTGATTCTTTGGGTCTGGCAAACAGTCGGGGTTTGAGAAACATCAAAGATGGATGATTAAGCCTAGACCAACTATTCGATAGGTTCGGGCATCCTGAAAGCTATGAATGGTACTTGGGAGACTTTTAGTATGATCAGGCAACATGGGAAAGTCTCTGACCTATAACCTTCTCTTTGGCACTATTGGGACTGTTGGTTTTCCAATAAAGAAAAGGACATATCAACATCAACTTGTTACCAGTGGTTCTAGCAACATTATGAGGCAACCTCCAAGCCATTCTAGTACCTATGGTGTTAGTAGATATTCTCAGAGCCTTGTCCGCATGTCATCGGGGGTATGATTTCTTCAAGGGTTGTAACCTGCTGCTTCAGATCTGGGCCACAGAGCATTGCTTTCAGTGAAAGGCCACAATTGACTACTTTGTGGGTGTCAGTAACATGGTTAAAAGTCACAATGAGAGGATGAGGCATTGGGTCTCTTCGCATGGACTGGAAGAGTGGAGAGAGATGCTGACCAACTTAAGTGGAGAATGGGTCAATTAGAAGTTGTCATGGCTAGGCGGAAGAGCAATCCTAAGGAATCTCAATATGTATTTTATCGAGCTGATAGGACTTGGGGGCATCCAACCATACTCACCCCTACGAGTTCTTAGGCAGTTCGGGTTGATTCAGTATGTACCTCTCTGGACGAGGATGACACTCTATGAGGACGAATACATGGGCAGATCCTGATACCAAGGATAAGGAGGCTTTAGAAGGAGTGGAATGATCTTGTCACAATGCCAATGGGACAAAATTCATGGTGCACTCCAGAATATTATGTCTGGATCAATGAAAAAGATGAGCTAGCCCGACCAAGCAGGGAAGGAATAGCCTGGCTGGAGGATGTAGTGGCGGCTTTGCAAATCAATCATGAGATTCTACCCCACTACCTCGTGACTACCTCCATGCACTTCCAAGTGGTTTAAGGGTCAATTGATCACATGTTTCCACCCGCCGAGAATGATGATCGAGTAGTTGAGTGTATCCAGATTGAGTCCGAGATAGAATCGGAGGAAGATCCAGAAGAAGAACCTGAGTTTTATGATGGTGAAGAAGAATTTGAAGAAGACTCGGAAGAAGAACCAGAAGAAGACGAAGAGATAGTGATAGCCCGGGGCAATTGGGAGGGAAGGATGATACGAGGAATGACGAACATGTGGCCGGGATGGCCCAAGAGATGGAATCATTGAGGGAAGAAGTACAAAATATTCGGGAATTGGTGTATATGGTCGTGACGATGCTCCCTCAACCACCCCATTTTCCTTCTCTAGATTCAATTCTCGATCACTTTCTTTCCATCACTCGCCAAGCCAACAATACTCCAACTTCAATCCCTACCACTCAGATTATACCTCCAATAACCCTTACAAACTCACCAAAACCTTCCCATGCACACTTCTTATGTACCAAATTATGTTCAAACGCCACTAAACCAGCTAGTTACCACCAACACAGTTCACACCCCTCCCCATGACGAAGTCACCTTCACCACTAACAAAAACCATCACATACCCGTAACACATATAGCTGCACATGAGCGATATGTTCCTCATGTATATGTCATTTCAGAACCCATCTTCGCAATACCTGTCACAGCCAGGATGCCTTATGAAGTTGACCAATATGTCGAAATAGAGAGGGAAGCTAAGTATAAGAAGGAGGAATCAGTGTTTGATAAATTACGAGCATTGAGGAAACTAATGAAGAACCTTCAGGTAGCTCGAGAGAGCAAAAGTCTAGACAATGAGGATCTGTGTATCCATCCTTATGTGGATATGCCGGTAAGGTACAAGCCTCCGAAGTTTGATATCTTTGATGGAACAAGTGATCCCCATGCACATGTGAGAGCCTACAATTGACAAGCTAGTCGAATAAGGAAGGAACGAGAAGTTAATAATGAAGTTGTTCATAAGGAGATTTACAGAGGAAGCACTTATTATGTATACCCGCGGAGGATTTCATGAATCACTTCTTGTTCAAAACAAAAATTACCCCTGATAGTTTCTCTTTGGTAATCTTGCAGAAGAAGTCGTCTGAATCATTTCAAGAATATGCACGTCGATGGAGATCAAAGGCCACCAAGGAACAACCTTCGTTAAATGACAATGAACTGACTAAGTATTTTGTCAGGGCTCATGAAGGAATTTACTTTGAGAAAATGATGGGCATAATGGGACAGAAATTCCCCGAACTGGTCAAAATGGAAGACTTTTTAGAAGAAGGTATAAGGTCCAGCAAGGTACAATCTATAGCCGCATTGCAAGCAACTAGAAAAGCAATCCAATAAATATCAATAGGCAGAGGAAAACAGAAATAAAGGAAGAGATATCAACAAACATTCCCTATTACTAGTCCAATCCACATCATAGAAACACCTCTTACTCTCAAAACACCCATTCCCCACACCCACCTGCTTATGCTCCAGTGTACAATACCCAATCATATAACAATCCCCAACCTCAATATAACTGTAACACCTCGGAAACTTTTGAAGTATTTAAGTATAAAGCCCCGTAAAATTTCACAAATGAATTCAAGGTTTCGTGATGGCAGATTAGGTATACGTGTTTAAGGATTTTAGAAATTCTTCGTGGCGAGCAAGCTTACCGCAACTCGGACCTTTTGGGTTGAGAAATGCACCGAAAAATAAAGGAAACTTTTTGGCAAAAAATGCATTTCTGCAGTCCATTATACGACCGCAGAATCACTCTGCAGGTCGCATAATGGCCGCAGAAGTGAGGCAGGGGAGGGTCAATCTAGAAAAAATTGTGCGGTCGACTATGTGACCGCAGAACAGTTATGTGGAACGCTAGTGGCCGTAGACACAAATAGATATTAGTCAGTGTTGGACACCGATTATGCGGTCCGCATATCTATTATGTGATCGCATATGCGATCACAAAACTTGTTCTCGATCTCTATTTTAGATTTTTAAAACCCGACCCTACATCGTTAATTACACGTAAATGGTCATTTTTGAGAAAATATTCTGATGTTTTAGGGAGAAGGGAGAGTTTTTAAGAGAGAGAGGAAACCCTAGGCTAATTATTCATCCAGTCTTTCTCAAATCTTGGAAGATTAACAAGGAAAACCCACAAGTTCTTCATCTAAGAGGTAAGGTTCCATGCCCTAGTTTTCTATTTCGAATTTGGGTAGAAGATGGTTAATTAGGGGTTTGATTCTTGGGTATGAGAGTATAATCTATACATGCATGTACGAATAAGATTTGTGGGAATCTTGTTGAGCTTAAATAACTAAGGATTGGGTTGTGTAGTGAAGGAAATCTTGTAGAAAAACCTTGTGGTTAAATTTGCACACCTAGTGTTGGATAAAATGCTCAAATAAGCTGAGACCATGAATATCTTCCTAATTATTGTTCAATTTTGTTATATCTCAAAATAGATTGGGATTGCTAGAGTTTCCGGAATGTTGTCGTAATTTAAGGAAAGCTCAATTGAGGTATGTTGGCTAAACTTTCTCTCTTAGAATTGAATTCCATAATGTTCCTGTGAGTTTCAAAGTATGGGTTGCGTATTAAAATGTTGTGGCTTTGAATCGTATTTCAAATGAAAGCTAGTTTACCAAATCGTGTGAGGAAGTTTTAATATTCTTAACACTCTTAATTACTCATATGTGTAGCTAAAGTCTTGATTGGAAATGTCTTATTGTTGATAACCTATAATGGTGGTTGGAAACGAAATAATTGAATTGGGAATATAGTGTGTGGCCAACGTGCCAAGAATTTAAGTTATGATTTTGGCTCGTAGTGCAACTGATTTGAGAGAATGCGATAAAGAATGTGAAATGAACCTCGACTCGATTGTTTAAAAATGATTTAAAAAATAGAACTGCCTAAAAGATCTTGTACTCAATTCATGCCCATAAGTGGACATTTGGATATTGTTGATTGTGACTTGCTGTTTCTATGTGTTGTCTTTTCTTATATGGGCATTCTATTTTGAAAGAGCATTTTTAGCTATGCATACTAGTGCTATTCGACAGTATTAACGTCCCTTTTGCCGGGGGCGCTGCATCTTTAATGAATGCAGGTGGTTGTACAACAGACGACATTAATCAGTGATAGCAGTGCACTCTTTTCAGCTGATTTGGTGAGCCCTACTTCATTTCGAGGTCATGTATCTTTTGTTTCTCATGTACTGTGTTTTGAGGTATAGCCGGGGCCTTGTTGCCGGCATTTTCATATTACTCTTGTATTATACTTAGAGGCTCCGTAGACAGGTTGTGGATTGTGGTTGATGTTGGGAACCAAACTAGAAAATGTTGGTATTTGGAAATCATATTTTTCAGTAATTCTATAAACTCGTAATATTTTGGAATTTATGAATGAAGCTGCTAATAGGAATGAAAAGGAAGTTTTTAATAAAATCTCTTCAGTGTTTGATTAATGGAGTACATCTCCTCTTTATTCATGGATGGGTTTGGGTAGAAGGAAATCTAACAGGCTTTCTCGGTCGAGTTCTATCGGTTGAGCGCCGGTCGCGCTCCCCAAGTTTGGGGCATGGCAATAACGCACCTCGAGCCCATACAAATCCAAATCCACCACGACCATACGCTCCTATTCAAACTACCTCTCATCAAAATTGACCCACCTATGCACCCCAACCTCACCCAAATTTTGAGGGGAGAGGTCTTAGAAAACTACACCCCGATTGCTGAACCTCTCGCTCAACTATTTGAAAGACTCAGGAGAGCAGGTTTGATAAGTTCGGTAGAAGGAAGGTTTCTTGCATATCCCTCATATTACGTTGATGCAACCAAATGATGCGTGTACCACTCAAACATGCCGGGTCATGATACCAAGGATTATTTCAGACTAAAAAATGAATTGAATCATTATTCAAAAGTGCAGCCATTCAGTCCACCCCAATTCCGCCCAATATGAACCGCAACCCGTTGCCAAATCACCGGAATTAAGGAGCTAATATGATCACCCTAGATGAAGAGTATGACTTGAAATGAACCATTGCCACGATAGGAAATGCTGAGGCTGCAAAGGTCCCACCTAGAAGGACTCAAATGATCATAATACAGTTAAAACCTACAGTGATGGTCCAGACTTACCAGCAACAGTCCACTGCTGCTACAAGGGATGAAGAGATTCGGGAATACAAGAGAGTCTCGTGGACATTTCAACAGAAAGGGAAAGCCAAGATGACGGATTCTGCAGTGGCTCATGGAATCACCAGGTCGGGGAGGTGTTAAGCTCCTGAGGAGGTAAATCGAAGGAATATAGGAAAGGAACAGATTCAGAGAAGGAATATAACAGATTCGGAGGCTGCAAAATTCTATAAGAAGATGTCAACCAAAGAATACTTTGTGGAGGATCAGGAGTCAATATCTGCCCACTCTCTACCCTACGAGAAATTTATTTGGATTTGCAAATTAGACCAGTTGAGTTTCCCATATATTCCAAGTGATAGATATTTTATCTTCATACAACCTTTTGCTTGGAAGACCTTAGATACATTTGGTAGGGGCACTCCCATCTACACTACACCAGTGCATGAAGTTCAAATGGGGTTTTCAAGATATCATAATCCACGGCGAATGGAGCTAATCATCTTATCTAGAACATGCAGTCACGTTCCTAGAGGGGTTAGACGGGGTCGCTTTCCATGCAGTTGAGATTAGGGGTTGCTTTCCATGCAGTTGAGATTATGCAGACAACAAAAATAGAAGAGATCGAGCTAAACCTTAGAATGCAATCACCATACAGATCAAAGATAGCCATGAGAGAAGTGATGAAGTAAGGATACAAACCAGGAACCGGGATGGGAGCCCGATCATATGGGATAACAGAGCCGATTGAGCCAAAAGATAGAGCCAACATAGGGTATCATCCTCCGAGTGGGAAGACTTGTACCGGCATCTTCAGGAAGAAAGCTTTTATGCCAGAGCATGTTTCAGGTACGGGTCAGAGCTTGACACTAGGGGACGACATCATTGATGGAATGGGAAGGTTGTTCATAACCATGATTGAGGATTGTTGTGACAAAATTGATATCAAGACACCAATCATTGGGAATGCCGAACCAGGAGAGGACTTGCAGAATTGGACCTCCAGCACGTCTTTGGTTCGCCGAGAGTCTTGGTAGTATGGAATTGTAAAACTTTTGAATGAACTCATGGTCAATTGAGGCTTTAACCATGTCTGTACTTTTTGTCATTTGCCTCGTTGAACGCTCAAGCATTCCTCGTTTGATGAAATATTAAAGAAATACTTTCTAAAGATTATTGCAAATTAATTTATCGCTTCATTTATACTTAGTTTTTCTTTTCAGTAATCAAAACGATAAAAACTCGCGCTCCCCGATTATGACATATGATAAACCTTCTAGCTAAGCGATTCTGATTACGAGGGATACGACAAAAACATGATGCCAGATAATCTCCCACAAGAGATCGAACAACTGGAAAGTCAGAAAAAGCCTAACCTTGAAGAGATAAAAGTGGTCAACTTGGGAAGCGAAGAAGTCGTAAAAGAAACCTAAATCCGCATCCATCTAAAAGTAGAGCAGAAAAAGAGTTGGTCGAGCTCCTCCGACAATACATCGATGTGTTCGCATGGTCGTATGATGAAATGCCTGGGTCAAGCACTGATAAATTTTCGCATTGATTGCCTACCAATCCTACCAAACCTCAAATCAAACAAAAATCCAAAAAGTTCCAACCTGACTTGAGTTTGAGGATAAAAGAAGAAGTAACCAAGCAAATAAAGGTAAATGTAGTGAGGGTCACCAATTATCCCACATGGTTGGCAAATATCATCTCGGTGCCCAAGAAGGATGGGAAGATCAAGACATATGTGGATTATTGAGACCTTAAAAGGCCAGCCTGAAGGATGATTTACCTTTACCAAATATTCATATCCTTATCAGCAACTGCACGAACTGCATTCATTTGTGGATTGTTTTGCCGAGTACATCTAGATCCTGATGCATGAAGAAGATGTAGAAAAGGCATAATTCACTACGCCTTGGGGAGTTTACTTCTCTAGAGTCATGTCGTTAGCCTTAAAAATACTAGCGCTACTTACATGAGGGCCATGACAACCCCTTTCCACGATATGATTCATAAAGAGATCGAGGTATATGTGGATGACATCATCATCAAGTCTCAAAAGAGTTCTGAACATTTGGACGACCTGAGGAATTTGTTTGAACGTTTGCGGAGGTATAGTTTGAAGTTGAATCCTACAAAATATGCATTTGGAGTCCCTGCTAGAACATTTATTGGATTCATTTGTAACGATTTGACTGGTTGTTTTGAGGATTAGCATCCTGTTCGGTGGCTTAAGGTGTCAAGAAATTTTGTATTATGTATTATGACTTTACGTGTATGGCGGGGTTCGGTTTTCGGATGATTCAGGATTGATTTGGAAGGATGATTCGTTTTTTAAATGCTTAAGCGGTAAGAGTTGACAAGAGTTTGAATTTTGTGTAGATGATTCCGGAATGGTTTTTTGATAGTTCCAATAGCTCTGTATGGCAATTTTGGACTTATGCGTATGCCTAGAATTGGATTTGGAGGTTTGTAGGTTGGTTTGATGCATTTTGGTGAAAATTGGAAAAAATGAAGTTTTGGAAGATTGAGAGGTTTGAATGGGAGTTGCCTTTGTGGATATTAGACTCGAATTGCGATTCCGAGAGTTGGAATAGCTTCGTTGTGTCATTTGGGACTTTCATGCAAAATATGAGGTTATTCTGGTGTTACACCCTATATCTTCATACGTGAGAGTACATCGTAAGGCAATTGATGTAAGCTCATAAATGAGATAATATTTGAAAGTACATAAAGTAATTTAATCGTGTTAACTTTTAGGATACAAATATTTAAGATCATGAACTGCCAGTACCAACAAGGTTGGAAGGCTTAGAAGCTAAGCGAATTGATGAATATAAATTCCGTCGAAAGTCGACAAGTTGGGAATATTATAACATGTACTTTTGGGGTGAGACTAGGGTGCTCAAAATGATAAAGAGGTTATGTTATGAGTTATTTTGGTCTTATGAAAGTCATGTTTTATATTTTTAAGTCAAGTGAGTTGTGGAAGAAAAGTTGGCAAAGATCATCACAAGTTACATTCATAAATATGTTGAACATTAGGTCAAAAGTAGCTGATTATTTATTCTAATGTACTTGGAATTACTAGATGATCTACCTAAAAAATTGAATATTTATGAGTCTAGTTTTCAAAGGATTAAACCGTTCACTGATACAACATTGGAGTAGAAAGGTATTCACGTTTTTGCGAGACTGCGCAGACTGCTAGGTGACAAGTAGGTGCATCACCTACTTGCCAAAAGGAGAGGCCTCAATTAAAAGCTCCTAAAGTCGGCAAATAGGGGACATTTAAGGACTTATTAACTCATTGCTTCCACTCATTTCTCAGACAAATAAAATCATGTTGAACCCCCGCAACTCCTCCCCCAAAATCCCACACAAACCCTAGGTAATTTCGGGTTTTACAATGTGATTCCTGTAGCAAAAACCCCGGATGGCTTGCTAATTTCTCTTTCTCCTTCTTGTAGCTGCATTGGGTGACTGATTTTGGATTAATAAGGACTAGTTTTCATGGGTTCTACTCAGTCCAAGGTATATTTATGCTTCTTCTTCCATTATCTATGCTTGTACGAGTTGTAACTCAATCATAAAGACTAGACCTAGCGAGTTTTGAAAGAGTAGTTTGCTGTTTATTGTTGCGTTGATGTTGGGCATATTTCTATGTATTTTATTATTACTTTACCCATATATTAACCGCTTTTTAGTGATATTTGATCTTTAAAATGCCCAACATGTGTTAATTATTGAGTTTTTGACTAATTGAATTGAGTGTGATGATTTAAGGTGTTTGGAATACAGAAATATGAAGAAAAGGGTGTTCCAGCTATATGAGAAG
The DNA here is from genome assembly GCA_000715115.1 of Nicotiana otophora. Lineage (NCBI taxonomy): Eukaryota > Viridiplantae > Streptophyta > Magnoliopsida > Solanales > Solanaceae > Nicotiana > Nicotiana otophora. The sequence goes on along the minus strand of AWOL01S0010451.1, from coordinate 179,338 downwards.
AGGTTGGATGCATCCAACCTAGAAACGATTATATTTGTTGCACCCCTAGAAGTGAAGTCGGGCTTAGGCATCCTCCTTTGCATCCGCACCTGGGCACAACAGAGATGAAGTAACAAGGGTGGATGCGAAGCATACACCCCAGCATGCGATACTGGGAAATTAAAGTTGAGGTGGATGCGAAGCATCCACCCCAGCATCAATCCCTGAAGTTGAGTTGGGTTAGAAAAAGGAAAACTTCAGCCCACGACCTATGTACGCACTGTATAGGCCAAAAACGCCTCTTTTAGCTCATATAACACACTTGGAAGAAGAGGAGAGCCATCACAAAGCTTGGAATTGCCGAAATGTATCTTGAGTTCTTCTTTTATTGATTTGTATGTATTCTTGGGAATTTATTGAGATTGCTACCATGACTATGTATGGTTAAACTCATTTATTCTGGGGTTATGGTTTTACATGAATATTGATATTCGAATATTGATTTGATGAGTTAATTTATCATATTAAGTTGTTTATTCATATCTTGAGTTTAATTATTTTACTGCGTAGCTCACAGTGAAATATTATGTATGAATCTTGAGTTGAACTTGAAAGAGGTAATTCTTGATTGCAATATGATTAAATAGAGCGATCTTGAACCTAGTCATTGGGAATTGATTTGCGAATACGGATAGAAATATACCTATTTGCCATGCTTAGCCAATTGTGCAAGAGATTGTTAATGTGTTCTTTTTATCTCTAATCCCATAGGAATATAGGGTTTAGAATAAATTGAATAGGCAAGTAGAAGTTGTCAAATTTCTACGAGTATTATTGTCCTTGCAGGCTAATAACCCAGAAAAATTAATAAGTCAAGTGGACTAAAGAATTTAACAGGATTGTTACATAACCATGACCCTGGAATACTATTTCTCATTAAATTAAAATCCTCCGTGCTAAGTGTGCTAGTTCATTAGTTTTTCATTTACTTGCAATTATCATTAGTAGAATTAATCGAAAAAAATCCACCTTGAAATTGTTTTTGACTCGATAAATTAGAATTCGCTTGATTTAATTTTTAGTTGATAATTATTCACAAGTCCTCGTGGGAACGATACTCTACTCACTCTTTATTACTTGATTGATTGAGTATACTTGCGTGTGCGATTTTGGGTAACATGTTTTTGGCGTCGTTGCCGGGGACTTTGAAATTAATTATTTCACTAGATCAAGCTTTTACTACCTATCAAGTCAAGTTTTTATATTTATTTTTGTGTTTTCTAGTTTAGTTTAGTTTATTATATTTTTTACTTGTGTTAGATGGCATTTTTAAAAATAATATTGGTTGAATATTGGTTATTCTTACTTTGGTGATCCTTGTCCATATTGTGGAGGACCGCACTTGTGGCAAAATTATAAATCTAAATCTTATGAATGGAATGTTTGCAATGTGTGTGGTTGTCGAGGTGGCCATTGGGATGGTTATTCTAATTTCTTTTATCATTCTTTGATCCTTTATTATGATATTTCTAATAATGTTTATGAGTTTGATAGGAGCAATGAAGTGGATGATGTGGAGTGTGATGCCCATATTATAGACATGATGAGGCAAGTAGCTGAGCAACAAGATGAAAATCAAAAGGATATACAAAGAATTAGTGTATCAATCATAAGAATGAAGGTCGAGGGGGAAGAATTGGCTAAAGAGAGCGAGTTCTCACAAGAAGATAATTTTGAAAATGCAGATATAATGAGGCAATTTTAGCTAGAGGAAGAAGCTCCGCTAATAAAATGTCATGAGTATTTCCGTGATAGTCTTTCAAATATGGCAGAACAACTGATCGAAGAACTGAGCTCAGGCAAGAGATAGACCAATTTGGTTCAGTTATCTATGATCTGCAGACTCAATTTAATGAGAAGGTTGAGGCATCTGATGCCCAACAATCAATTGTTGTGGATACTAGCCAGTTGTGGAGCATAAAGATGAGTTTCAATCATTTGACCAAATTATTATTGATGATGCCAAAATTGAGGAAATTTATAAAAGTGAGGACATCAAAAGTGAAGCGATTTTAGAGTTAGAGCATATTGGACCTCATTCTAACCACTTTTCAACATTCTGTTGGGATGATGACATGGGAATCCATCCTTTCGATCCTATGGAGTAGTCAAGGAAAGAAGAACAAAGTGCATGTACTCTAAATTTCGCTAGGCCAAGAAGACAAAACGACATTCCTCACTTAAAGGCCAACAAATGCAAAATGCAACATTATTTGCTTGGTTCTTCTGTATTCATAGCACCATCCCGAAACCATAATCGCAAGATTTACTCGAATTTGGGGATATAATTTATATCTTCTAGGTGGAAGAAAAAGTGGTGAAGTTGGTGTAAGTCGGGTCACGACTATAAATAAGGCGCTTCTTGGGAGGCAACCCAAGCATTTTCTTTTGTTTTTCGTAGTTTACTAATTCTCCCGTTCATTTTTGTATTTGCTTTTTTTGCTTTTAGTTTAGTAATTAATTCATGTATGTATTTATCAAAAATATTATTAAAAAAAAGAGGTCCAGGTTTGGGAAAACATGGTGGATGTGTCGCACCCCCCTTAGTGTCGAAAATTAGAGGGTAAGTTACACTAGGCAGTGAAGTCTACCCATAGCGCCCAGAGCAGTATTCGTGCAAAACGGTGGAGAATTAACTGGGATACGTCGTGTCCGAGTTCGAGCGCACAGGTAAGTGTTATATTTTAACACTTCACACGCCTAAGCCCCCCAAAATTCCTCTTCGTAGACCCTTCCTCTCATACCCACTTAAAACCATCGTAACTCCCCTCCCTCGCACCATCAGTGCCTTACCTCAAACGCAACAGGTATGTGCTTCTTCTTCCTCATATTTTCTCTCTCTTCTCTCTCTCCTTTTTGTAAGGCGGCAGAATCCCACCCCCAATTCCCCTAGATTAAGTTTCAACAAGTCTTCTCTCACATGAACTTAAAAAGGGGACTTAAAAATGTTTTAGATTCTTGTTTGTGTCCATTGTTGATTGTTGATGTGTGAGAGATGATAAAATATAAGTCCCTTCATCTCTTTAATTTTGGGAGGGTATTTCAATTTCCCAATAGTTAGAAAACACTAGGCCAAACTGTTGCATCCTACTTATTCGACAAAATGCCTGAGAGGTTAATTTAGGCGCCGGCAAAGTCTGAGTAACCGAGCGACACTAGTATATGCTAGTGAATATATGTGGGGTTGTTTGAGAGATTGTGTACAAAGTTTCAGAGTGTTGGAGTTATAGGTGCCCACCACTTTTGCAACTCTCGTTTTAAGGCATCTATTGGCCGTTTGCTTCCGAGTGACCAACTTCCTGGCTGAATTAATTGCACTTAAACTGCTTAACTGCTTGTATTTTGATGTACATTGTTCCGGCATTTGCATTATGTGTTCTCAATGAGTATTGGTATGTCTTGAAACTAAGTGTGGGGTGCCCTCCTGGGAGAAGTATGAGTATCTCGTGAGTTGCTAATGCTTCGGCCTTTGGCCTACTAGGGAGTCTCTTTTATCCTATTGTTATTTATGGTATGCATTGAGGAGATTGTACAATAAGGAGATTGTCTAGGTGATTTTATGTTCTATCTTTAGCTTATTTATATTACTCTTCCGTTGTTTAATTTGTGGTAATAAAATCGAATTAATTTTTGGACTTTTCCCGACGATGGATTTTGTGTGCAACTTTCTTGAAGGATTAATGTCCGATTAAAAATACCAAAACGATTTTCTTTTTATTTTATTAGGATAGCATAGGTAGTAATTCATTTGATATTTCTTTGGGCACTAGTTCTTTTCTAAGGGATGAATTATTGAACCGGTACTTTTTATTTTTAGAGTAGCGTAGGATATAGAGATTCAGACTGAATTTGGCATACTTAATGACTTGTTTGAGACTAGCAGATTTAGACTTGGGCATGTGGCTTATAACTTTTCTTATGCGTTTTCTAGAACTACTTTTGCCTTGAAAAATGAAATGGCTTGTTTTGTGATGCTTTGGCTCATTTTCTTGACTCCTGTGCTAATTGATGTGCCTTGTGCATTAAAATTGTGGCTTAACTCTGTTCTTTCTTTGACTGAGAGTTCGAAGGTATACATCCTAATTGAATCATGTGCTATAGTGTGTTGAGATGTTTGTATAGTTTCATGTAGTACATTTGTATTTAGAACTTGCCTTACATGTGAGTTGAATCGAAATCCTGGGTTTTGCTTGGTTTGAAATATGATTTTAAGCTTTCTTTGATCCTTTTTGAATTTTAATACTACCACAAATAAAATCATCCCTAGTTAGCCATATTGAGCCTGTAGACATTTTACTTGGCACCCACATTACGAGCTTATACCCTTTTGTTCTTAATTGAAACTTGTGATCCTTGTACCTCTTAAGGCGCTTTGTTTGTGAAATAAGTGCTAAAAGAAGTAAGTAGGGGATTTGGGTGGCTTTCAAATATAACCAATGAAAGGGAGAAATGTGCATTTGTTTTGTAAATTAATACACCACTAGCGGAAATTGAAAAAAATAAAAAAAGAGAACGAAAAATCTGGAAAAAAGAAGGAAAAATAAAGATAAATAAATTGTTGTCCTGTTCTTGCTAGTGGGATATAAATTGAAGTAGTGCTTAAAGAAAGAAAAAAGGAAGAATTTTGGGGAGTGATCTTGTTTGTGGAATTGAAGTGAATTGAAGAAGTGCGCTTAAAATTTATTATGTGATGTGTTAAAGTGCTTAGGAGGACGGACGACTATTTCTAAATATATCCTACTCGTTCCTTAGCCCACGTTACAACCACGATAAAGTTCCAATTGATTTTAGACTGAGAAGGCCTACATTAGTCGAGATTTACATAACGGGCAAGCATAGGTACCTTTTGTGCGCATATGAACTTCTTTGAGAGAGTGAGTGATTTTCTCTATTGTTTGAAGTCCTTAAAATATGTTCGAATTTTATTTGACTGTGTGGACTATCTCTCTTTGATTTGTGGTGAGGGCACTTATTTCATGAGGGATAGGTGACTTTATTAAGCTCTTCAGTCAGAGTGAGTAAGTTGGCCTGAAAGTAGTTATGTTAGGGAGTCAGTTTCTGAGGTTGAGATGTCCCGAATTTGCTATTTGATTGGTTTGATTTGTTCAATAGCATGCTAAGCATAGTTTTAATATGGGGAGGAAAGTCCAAGAATGCATATGCAAAGGGCTAATTGTTGGTATCAACCACAGTCATGGGTGCTTGAGCTTTTTCGAAATGCGTGGCTTGATAGCGATAAATTTAATTTTGTTCGATCCATTATAGGGTGATTTTACTTTGCTCGAGGAGGAACAAATGTTTAAGTGTGGGGTTGTGATGTTGGGCATATTTCTGTATGTTTTAATATTACTTTACCCATGTCTTAACCGCTTTTTAGTGCTATTTGATCTTTAAAATGCTAACATGTGTTCATTATTGGTTTTATGACTAATTGAGTTGTGTGTGATAATTTAGAGTGTCTGGAGTGCAAACATATGAAGAAAATGGTGTTCCAACTATAGGAGAAGAGGTTGGATGCGTCAAAGTGAAGTTAGGCTAAAGCATCCGCCTTAGCATCAGCACCTGGGCACAGCAGAGATGAAGGAACAAAGGGTGGTTGCGAAGCATCCACCCCATCATGTGATGCTGAGAAATTGAAGTTGAGGTGGATGCAAAGCATCCACCCCAGCATCAATCCCTGAAGCTGAGTCGGGTTAGGAAAAGGAAAACTTCAGCCCACGACCTATGTATGCACTATATAAGCCAAAAACGCCTCTTTTAGGTCATCTAACACACTTGGAAGAAGAGGAGATCCACCACAGAGCTTGGAACCAAAATTCATCTTGAGTTTTTCTTTTCCTTTCTTTTGTTGATTTGTATGTATTCTTGGGAATTGATTGAGATTGCTACCATGACTATGTGTGGCTAAACTCGTTTATTCTAGGGTTATAGGTTTACATGAATGCTGATATTCGAATATTGATTTGATGAGTTAGTTTATCAAATTGGGTTGTCTATTCATATTTTGAATTTAATTATTTTACTGCGTAGGTAGCAGTGAAATATTATGTATGAATCTTGAGTTGAACGTGAAAGAGGTAATTCTTGATTGCAATAAGATTGAATAGAGCGCGATCTTAAACCTAGTTATTGGGGAGTTGATTTGCGAATACGGATAGAAATATACCTATTTGCCATGCTTAGCCAATTGTGCAAGAGATTGTTAATGCATTCTTTTTATCTCTAATCTCATAGGAATATAGGGTTTAGAATAAATTGAATAGGCGAGTAGAAGTTGTCAAATTTCTACGAGTATTATTGTCCTTGTAGGTTAATAACCTAGAAAATTGATAAGTCGAGTTGATTGAAGAATTCAACAGGATCATTACATAAGCATGATCATGGAATACTATTTCTCATTAAATTAAAATCCTCCGTGCTAAGTGTGATAGTTCATTAGTGTTTCGTTTACATGTAATTATCATTATTAGAATTAATCGAACAAAAACCACCTTGAATTTGTTCTTGACTCGATAAATTAGAATTCTCTTGATTTAGTTGATAATTAATCACAAGTCCTCATGGAAACTATACTCTACTCACTCTTTATTACTTTATTGACCGTATATACTTGGGTGTGCGATTTTGGGCAACATGCGTCATTGTTGGCTGGTTGTGAACTTATTTTTAAGTTGGGTTCATGGCTGGTTTACAAGATAAGAGTTTTAATTATGTATTGTTGGCTGTGTTGCTCAATTTGAATGAAAAAACAAGTCGAAATGTGTTTTAGTAAACTGAAAAATCAATTTTGAGTTGCTGAACTTGTGGGACTGTTTTGTGGGTTGCTTCGTGTTGCTCTTGGGTTGTATCTTCTGCTACTATGTTTATGGAGTTTGGGAGGAGAAATGGTGTGGAGAAACACCTCATAATGACAGGGTGGGTGGCTGGTCGTTCATCGTTACGTTTTTGGGTTGTTTGACACTACTAGGATTGTTGTTTTGTGTATGAACTGACTGGGGTGTGTGGGCTATTTTGTGTTATTTTATGATGGATATAAGGTTGAAAAATGACGTATACATGTTGTTATTATTGTGTTCTTGTTCTTGTTGTTGGTGTTATGCCGAATTAGGAGGAAGTACAGATTACAAGGGAGATGCTGCTTGTTTTATTATAAAATAAGCTTGTCGTTCATTGTGTGATAGTTGTACCTTCCATAATTTTATGATAGTATTGTTATCGTTGTTGTAGATTAAGGTGCAACAAGACAAGTTTAGCGTGGTTATTGGACAGATTATGATAAGGTATGTTAAGGCTAAACCTTTCCTTCATTTTGGCATGATCCCGTAACTACATGTGTTTGATAACGGGACATACAGAGAAGTTCGTATTCCTGAATTTATGTACATTATCCTAGTCTCATAAGTTATCATATTCATCCTTCTCGGGACTTTATATTCACTTAGGTATTGTCTTCTTCCAGTCAAGAGAGAACATGGTCTATATATGTGTATATATACAGTATTACAGTATTTTCACCACCATCAAGCTATAATCGGTTGGCAGGCTCCTATTGGGCAACCTCTGATCAGATGGTAAGTTATATATCAAGCCTACTTTGGCCGAGCGCCTACGAGCAAGCCCAGAATGGCCAATATACAAAGCCTAGTATGGTCGAGGGCCTATAAACGAGCCTACAACGGCATAGCAGTTACACATACCGAGCCTTATAGGGTCAGACAACTATTTTACTTACTATATTGAGAGAGTTGAGTCAGTATCAACAAGTAAGCATAAATTTAGTTTATCTTTAACTCCCAATTACTTTCAGTTATTATATTATCAGTTCAGTTTCAGGTTTCAGTTATTATGTTGCCTTGCATACTTGTACATTATTTCGTACTGACGTCCCTTTTGTCGGGGACATTGCATTTCATGCCTTCAGGTCCTGACAGATTGCTGGATAGACCTTCCTAGTAGACAAAGTCAAACATCAGCTTTATTTCTAAGCTATGATTCCCCAGGGTTACCAGGTCTAGACCTTGGAGTCTATTTTATATATATAAAGGTTTGATGGGTAGGTCGAGGCCCTGTCCCGACCATGATACAGTTCAGTTATCTCTAGAGGCTTGTAGACGAGTCTTGTATATTTTGTATATTAGTATGGTGGCCTTGCTAGCCCTGTGTGCATGTTAAGTTTGGTATTGCTAGTTGTAGACATTCACGACGGCCTCGCTGGTCGGCACAGTTACGTATATGAGCTTTTGGGTATGTTCACCCCTCAGATGAGAGAGACATTATTTTAGATGATTCAAATTATGGCGTCGTCGACCTAAGTTGAGGGTTACCCCTCCATAGTTCATAGTTACAGAGTGGTACGCTTGAGCCAAGTATGGCATCGGGTGCTGACCATGCCTCTTCAGGTTTGGGGTGTGACATCCGGATTGATTTGATACGATTCAGCGCGAGTTGTAGAAGTTGTAAGTTTATAAGTTCTTTAAGTTCGATTTGAGGCGCGATTTATAGTTTTTATATTGTTTGATGTGATTTGAGGCCTCGAGCAACTCCGCGTTATATTATGGAACTTGTGTGTACGTTCGGACAGGGTCCTAGGCGCCCCGGGGTGTCTTTCAGATTTGTTCCTATGTTTTGGGCAGGTCTGGTTCTGGTGTCTCGCATGTGCGCATTTTGGAGCGTAGGTGCAGACACGTTTTTGCGTCATTATGGCCTCTTCTGCGAATTCTTGCATGGTCAGGAGTTCCTCTTTTGCGGATTGGTGAATGCAGGTGTGTGGCCGCATTTGCGGTGGGTCTACCGCAAATGCGATTTTGTGGCTGAGGGTGACTATCTGCTTGTACGGTTTTTATCTCGTTTATGCGGTGTCGCAGGTGCGACCTTCTTACGCATATACGAAATTTGGCATGGTAGGCTGTCTTCGCAGATGCGGGTAACTTCTCGTAGATGCGAGAGCGCAGATGTGCTTCCTTGTCCGCAAAAGCGGAAGTGTTGGGCATAAAACTTATAATTCAAGGGTTTGGTCATTTTTATCATATCTTGAGTTGTAGACCTTTGATTTGAGCGATTTTCGAGGGGTTCTTCACGTGTTGGATTGGGGTAAGTTTTCTTCATTCGTATTGATTATATTTTGTGATTTCATCTTTGTTTTGTAACATTACATTAGTGATTTGAATGGGAGAAAAATGAAATTTTTTGTATAAACTATCAAAAATGTAAAATGAGGATTGGAAGGCCGATATGTCGGAATTAGATAATTTTTGTATGATTGGACTCATATTGGAATAGGTGTTCAAATTGTGTAAATTTCATCGGGTTCCGAGGTACGAGCCCAGGGTTGACTTTCTGGGTTGACTTTTTAATTTTCATTTAAGATCAAACCTTGTTTATCCGAAATTGTTTCCTATGTTTTTTATGTAACGACCCGGCAAGTTATTTTGAGTATTTTAGCCCCAATCCCCTATTTATTACTTCCTTTACATTGTATTATGGTTATGTGATTTGCCGGGGGTGATTGGTTTTTGTTTCGGGTGAGCTTCGGAGTGAAATGGGACACACGTTGACCGTAGTTTGACTTCTGTATAGACGACTCCAAATGGAGTTTCGACTGTTCTAATAGATCCACATGGTGATTTTGGACTTAGGAGAGTGTCCGGATGTGATTTGGAGGTCCGTAGGTCGTTTCGGATTGAATTGGCAAAAGTTAGAAAGTTGAATGTTCGGAAGGTTGGAAAATTTAACCGATTCAAAAAGATGGAATAGGTCTTACATGTTATTTATGACTTGTGTGGAAAATTTAAAGTCATTCGCAGTTGTTTTGGTATGAATCGACATTAGTTTTAGAGTTCAGAAGTTCATAGTTTCAATAGGCTTGATTTGAGTTTAGATTCGTAAAATCAATGTTGTTTGGTGTGATTTTTGGCCTCGAGTAGGTCCATTATGTGTTTTGAAACTTGTTGGTATATTTGGAAAGGGTCCGGGGGTAGGGGGTCCCGGGTGTGAGTCGGATTGAATTCGGAACAAATTTTGGACTTGTGCATTTGCTGAACCTCTACTGTGGCTGGTGCGATCGCACCTGTGCATTTTGGGCTGCAGGTGTGGCACCGCAGAAGTGGCACTGGATCCGCATAAGAAATTTTTGTCTCGCCCAGCTGGGACCGCAGATGCAGTCAATGGTGCATATAAGCGAACGCGCAGATGTTACTGGCTCTCCGCAGAAGCGGTTGAGCAGATGCGCTTATGGGTTCCGTAGGTGCGAGCCTGCTGAGCCTAAGTTGAAACTGCACTAGCGATGCTTTTTCCACAGGTGCGGCACCGCGGATGCGACCCTTAGCCTGCAGATGCGAAATCGCTGGGGCAAAAAAGGGGTCTTCGAGGCTTTGAATTTTATTTTCATATTTTGGACCTAGAGAGCTCGGTTTGTGGCGATTGTTTGAGGGTTCTTTAGGGAAATCATTGGGTTAATTGATTCTAACTTGGTTTTGACTGTATTACACTAATTCATTATTATTTTCATCATTTAATTAGTGATTTGAGTTAGAAATTTGGGGAATAATTGTGAAAACATCTTAGGCTAAAGTTTGGGGATTTGAAAGGCTATTTGAGGCCGGATTTGAGTAATTCATGTATGGTTGGACTCGTTATTGAATGGGTGTTCAAATTTTTGTAATTTTGGTCAGGTTTCGAGACGCGGTCCCGAGTTGACGTTTTGAGATGACTTTTTAAAGATCAAAACTTTATTGTTCGGAATAATTTCCTATAGTTTATATTTATGGAATGAAGTTGTTTTGGCTAGATTCGAGCCGGTCAGAGTTTTGAGGTAAGTGTCTTGCCTAACTTTGTGTGGGGGAATTACCCCTTAGGATTGGTGTTGTTTTGTGTAAATTATGATATGTGGAAGCTGTGTACCCAAGGTGACGGGTGTGTACACAGGTTAAATGTGGTAATTTACCAGTTCTAGCTATGTAGATTTACTTCAAGCCTTTATTGAGTTATCATAATATGTCATATTCATCATCTTTAGTCTATCTTCACATGCTTTACTTGTCTTACCTCTTACTTGTTAATTGCCTTTACATGCCTAGTTGAAATTATTATTTCCTCTATTCCTTATTCATTATTTAACCATTGAGTTCCCTACTTGAAATTGTTAATTCTTGGGATATCTTGTTGTTGAAATTGGTATTGAGCTATAAAGGTCGTGATTCACATTGAGGCAAAGTTATTAAGATGTGAAATACTATTCTTGTTGAGTTATTCATTATGGTTGTTATTGTTGAGACTTTTGTGCATATTGAGGTTGAGCCATGGGCTATTTATTATGGAAACACCATTGTTGTTGACTTCTTGATAAGTTGTATTATTTGACACTTGAGGTGCGATTTGTGATACGTTGTGATATTGATACGCATGTGGTGGTATAAGATTTTGGGGTTAAAATGCATGCGGTGAGATAAGGTGGGGTTGATACACGTATTGCTAGAAGAGGAACCACTAGAAGCCACGCAGTGTGATAAGGTGGGTCGAAATGTGGGAAGCTATTTCTGGAAAAATAATTTTTTAAAACTAAATGCAAGGCTCCCGCAGTGATTTAATGAAACATTGTGAACTGTTTTGTGATTTGAGACTATAAGGCGGTACCTCGGTAGTAATTCTTGTTGATACTTTTCTATTACTTCATTTGTGTTTTGGTTGCTTATTTTCTTGGCATATCATTCCTTGTTTTCTTCCGTGATGCTTTATTTTAGTTAGTTCAGTGTAGCTAATCTTGGTATATTTCTTTATTGTTTCATTTACATTGTTGTCATTATTACACTATTATATACCTCTTCCGTTTCTTATTTATTCCAGTAGGGCCTTGACCTGACCTCGTCACTACTCTACCAAGGTTAGGCCTGGCACTTACTGGGTACCGTAGTGGTGTACTCATGCTATGCTTCTGCACATCCTTTTTGTGCAGATCCAGGTACCCCCTACCATCCTATCATCAGTGAGACAAGCTCAGTTTTGGAGATTTCAAGGTATACCTGCCAGTGTCCGCAGTCTTCAGAGTCACCCTCTATCTTGCCAACTTCATTTCTTTTCCTTTTATAGACACGTTGTTGTATAGGGATGTTCAGCACTGTCTGTAGAGCTTGTGACTTGTTATCACCATACATTAGGAAGTCTGTTTACGTTGAGTTGCGAAGTTTTCTTATTAGTTGAGTATTTTAGAATTTTATCGTTATTTCAGTTATATTCTGCATGTATGTTAGACTTACCTAGTATTAGAGAATAGGTGCCAGCACGACATCCTACGGAGGAAAATTGGGGTCGTGACAAGTTGGTATCAGAGTTCTAGGTTCATAGGTGTTATGAGTCATAAGAAGGATTAGCAGAGTCTCACGGATCAGTACGGAGACGTCTGTACTTATCTTCGGGAGGCTATGGATTTGTTAGGAACTTTTTTGATTCCTTATTATGCGAGTTTGTTGACTTCAAAATTTTAAATCTCTGTCCTTTTATTCTCTCACGGATGGTGAGGACACGCACAGCTGGATCTGATGATCAGACACCTGCGCCCCATGTTAGATCTACGGGAGGCCGCGACCGGGGCAGAGGCTGAGGATGGGCACATGGTGCACCCGGAGCACCTTTTCGAGCTACGATAGAGGAGCCGCCAGTAGCTTCAGTTGTGGGGTAGGAATCCGAGACGCTGATTACTGACCCTGCGATTCAGGAGACCCTCGCCCAGCTTTTGACCTTGTTTGGAACTCTAGCTTATCTAGGGTTGATTCCACTTATTCCTACCATATCTCAGGCTAGGGGAGAAGCACAGACTCACACTACCCATACCCCAGAGCACGGGTCCAGGTTGACCAGGCCCTAGAGGTCATACCAGTGCAGCCGGTAGTCCCAGTTCAGCACAAGGTTAGGACAACGGTATCTGGGGGGAGCAGCTCAGGCTCGAGAGGTACAAGAAGTACCACCCTCCTACTTTTAGCGGTTTAGCTTCATAGGATGCGCAAGGTTTTCTTGAGAAGTGCCATTGTATCTTCCGTACTATGGATATTGTGGAGTTGAGTGGGGTTGATTTCACTACGTTCCAGCTTAAGGAAGTGGCTTATCAGTGGTGGCGAGCATACGAGTTGGGTAGCCCGGCAAGGCAGCTTCACTCACCTGGGCTCAATTCTCAGAGATATTTGTGAGAGAGTTTGTTCCCCAGAGTTTTCGGGATGCATGGCACACTGAGTTTGAGCAGTTGTGCCAGGGTACTTTGACCGTATCAGAGTATGATGTCAGGTTCAGCGAGTTGTCCAGACATGCACCATCCTTAGTTTCCACAGTTAGAGAGCGAGTCTGTCAATTTATTGAGGGACTCAACCATGTTATTGGATTCAACATGGCTCGAGAGTTGGAGATTGATATCCCACACTAGAAGGTTATGAAGATCGCTCGAAGATTGGAGGGTATGTGGGGCCAGGAGAGAGAGGAGATGGAGGCCAAGAGGCCTCGAGATTCTAGCACATATAGTGGTGCTCGTGCCCTAGTTGTTGCCTGTCATGGTAGAGGCTATATGAGCTATCCTATTCATTTAGCACTCCCAGCTTCCAGCGGTATTCCAGATACTTCCAGGTCTTACGTTGCCCATTATGCACCACCACTATGTAGTGCACCTCCTGCACGGGGTGCTTTCAGTGTCCAGTCAAGCAAACCAGGCCCGAGCTAGCTTCAGCAACTACGTTCTCCAAGACCTTGTTTTGAGTGTGGTGATACTCATGGTGAGGAACTGCCCCAGACTCAGGAGGGGTGCATCTCCACAGACCACTCAAGCTCCATGTAGTCCACAGGGCCCCTAGACTTCTCAGGCCATGGTTACTGCACCAGTTGCCACTCCACCTGCACAGCCAGCTAGAGGAAGGTCGAGCGGGTAGGGGTCGCCCCAGAGGGGGAGGCCAGGCCAGATGTTCTGCTCTTTCGACTATGACAGAGGTGGTTGCATCAGACTTACTCATCACATGTATTGTTCTGATTTTTCATAGAGATATGTCAGTCTTATTTGATACAGTCTGCACTTATTCCTATGTATCATATTACTTTTCTCGGTATTTGGGTATATCCCGTGATTCTTTGAGTTCCCCTGTCTATGTGTCCACTCTAGTGGGAGATTCCATTGTTGTTGACTACGTGTATCGTTCGTGTTTACTTGTTCTAGCTGGTGTTGAGACCAGAACTGATCTATTGTTCCTCAATATGATAGATTTTGATATTATTTTGGGCATGGACTGGTTGTCTCCCTATCATACTATTCTCGATTGTCACGCCAAGACGGTGACGTTTTTCATGCCATGTCTACCGTGGTTGTAGTGGAGGGGAACTTTGGATTATGTCCCTAGCAGGGTGGTGTCCTTCCTTAAGGCACATCAGATGGTTAGGAAGGGATCTGATGCATATCTAGCCTTTGTGAGGGATGTCAGTGTTGATACTTCTAACATTGAGTCAGTTACGGTAGTTAGGGACTATCGAGATGTATTTTTGGCAGATCTTTCGGGCATGCCGCCCGATAGGGATATCGATTTTGGTGTTGAATTTTTGCCGGACACTCAGCCCATTTCTATTCCACCATATTGTATGGACCCAACGAAGTTGAAGGAGTTAAAGGAGCAGTTGTAAGAGTTTCTTGATAATTGGTTCATTCGACCTAGTGTGTCACCTTGGGGTGCTCCGGTTTTGTTTGTAAAGAAGAAAGATGGTTCTATACGCATGTTTATTGATTATCGACAGTTGAACAAGGTTACAGTGAAGAACAAGTATCCATTGCCATACACTGATGACCTATTTGATCAGCTACGGGGTGCCAGAGTGTTCTCAAAGATTGATTTGCGGTCAGGCTATCATCAGTTGAAGATTTGGGATCCAGATATTCCGAAGACTGCCTTCAGGACTCGGTATGGTCATTATGAGTTCCTTGTGATGTCATTTGGGCTGACTAACACTCCAGTAGCATTCATGCACTTGATGAACAATGTATTCTAGCCCTATGTTGACTCATTCATCATTGTGCTTATTGACGACATCTTGGTGTACTCCTGGAGCCGGGAGGATCATGAGCATCACTTGAGGATCATGCTTCAGACCTTGAGAGAAAAGAAGTTGTATGCAAAATTTTCAAAGTGTGAATTCTTGCTTGATTCAGTGGCGTTTTTGGGTCATGTAGTGTCAAGTAAGGGGATCAAGGTAGAGCCGAAGAAGATTGAAGCAGTGCAGAGTTGGCCCAGACTATCTTCACCTACTGAGATCCAGAGTTTTATTGGTTTGGCAATGTATTACCATTGTTTTCTAGAGGGTTTCTCATTTATTGCTGCACCTATGACCAGATTGACCTAGAAGGGTGCTCCGTTCAGGTGGACAGTGGAGTGTGAGGAGAGCTTTCAAAAACTCAAGACTGCCTACGGGTTCGGGGTCTCACATGTCTTTTTGTGCAGATCCAAGTACATCCTACCAGCCCAGGCATCAGTGAGACTTTAAGGTAAACCTGCCGGCGTCCGCGGGCCTCGAAGTCACCCTCTATCTAGCCTACTTCATTGTTTTTCCTTTTATAGACATATTGTTGTATAGGGATGTTCGACACTGTCTGTAGAGCTTGTGACTTGTTATCACCAGATGTTGGGAAGTCTGTTTATGTTGAGTTGCGAAGTTTATTTTTATTATAGTGTTGAGTATTTTATAATTTTATAGTTATTTTAGTTATATTCCGCATGTATGTTAGGCTTGTGTAGTTTCAGAGACTAGGTGCCATCACAACATTCTACGGAGGGAAATTAGGGTTGTGACATTTGTATTTATGATATTAAGTTATTTTGGCTAGATTTGAGCCGTTCAGAGATTATTTCATATGATAAGGTCATTTTAAAGTATCGATGTAGCTTCTTTAAGGTAAGTATATTGCCTAAATTTGTGTGGGGGAATTACTCCTTAGGATTTGAGTCGTTTGTGCTATTTGTGTCATGTGAAAGCCGTGTACGTGATGTGACGAGTATGTACTTAGGCTTATATGTGAAAATTGACCAGTTTAGACTCTTAGGCTTCTTTCATGTACTTATTTGGAATTGTTAGCACATGTTATATAGAGTATAAATGTGGAACTTCATCGTTGTTGTTATGTGGGGGATAAGGGTGGCATCTCACTGTTGCTGAATGTACGGAGAGATAAGGGTCTCTATAGCATTATTGTCCGCTCAAAGCGATAAGAATGGCTATTATACGGAGTGATAGAGGTGGCTATCAGAGAGATAAGGGTGGAAAATGTTATTATCTGGGCGAAGTGAAAAGGGTTACTATTATACGGAGCGATACAGGTGGCTATCGGAGAGATAAGGGTGGCAATGTCAGGGATGATATGTGATGGCTTAGGAACATTGTGTCGTGTGATGGTGTGATTTTCCTTGTGTATGTCATACACCTTACGTAATTTGTCGTGTTGCTTCGATGAGATACTCGATGTCTTTGATATTACTTGTTGACTTGGGCTGCAGTAGTACACTCGCACAAGCATACACCATAGCATGCAACTTATACTAGCTCAGGAGTACGAAACTTGACATTTATTGATCATTCCCATGTATCTTGTATTATCCATTTTCATGTTGTTATTGAGCCTATGATCATGCCGGGCAGGTTGGGATTGTGATCGTGTGACAATGCCGGGCGGATTGTGATTGTGAGCCTGTGACCACGCCGGGCGGATTGTGAATGTGAGCTTGTGATCATGTTAGGCGGATTTACATATTGGCACATGAGTTGTCCATGCGGTTGTAATTTGAGTTGTGGGCACGAGGTTCTGTGAGTATATGAGAGTGGGTTGAGACCCGTGACTTGTGACTATGAGATGAAGTATCACAGAGTGATTTCGTTATGAAACTTGTGTTTGAACGACTTGATTTATTGGTTTTCATTGTGCTACTTATTTTGTTTTAACGGTACTTTCATGGTGTTCCTATTGTCTTACTATTTATATCATATGTTGATTCTTGTTGCCATTTACTAATTCTTGCTTTCTAATGTTGGCTCTATACTTCTATACTGCATAAGTTATTTTGTCTAGTGAGTGTCTTGACTTTTATCTCGTCACAACTCTACAAAGGTTAGTCTTGATACTTACTGGGTACCGACCGTGGTGTACTCATACTACACTTCTGCACATTTTTGTGCAGATTTGGGTACTTCGGTGTTTGTTGATCATTTGATAGCGGATCTGATATTGCTTTGGAGACTTCAAGGTATACCTGTCGTCGCGTTCGCAGGCCTCAGAGTCACTTTCAGAAGTTATTTTTGTAGGGTTTATTTCTATTACAGAATAGTTATACTTAGAGACTTTCTACTGAACTCAGTAGAGCTTTATGACTTGTACTACCGGTTTTGGGATGTTGTCTATCATGTTGTGATTGTTGGCCTTATATAGAAATTTCTATTTCATATTTAATCGTTATTGGTTGAATTTTGCCATTAATTCAGTAAGTGTTAGGCTTACCTTGTCTTAAAGACTAAGTTCCATCACGACATCCTATGGAGGAAAATTGGGATCGTGACAAGTTCGTATCAGAGCTCTAGGTTCATAGGTTCTACGAGTCATAAGCGGGTTTAGTAGAGTCTTGCGAATCTGTACGGAGACATCTGTAATTATCTTCGAGAGGCTACGGAACTATTAAGAAAATTCCACTTATTTCATTCATATCGTGCATATTTGTTGATTTTGAAGATTAAGCCTTTGTATCTCTATTCTCTCACAGATGGTGAGGACACGCGCTACCGGATCAGGTGAACAGACACCCGTTCCCCTACGAGAGCCACGAGAGGCCGGGACCGAGGTATAGGCTGAGGAGGGGCACGTGCCGCAACTAGAGAACCTGTTAGAGCAGCAGTTGAGGAGCCGCCAATAGCTCCAGTTGGGGAACAGGCACCGGAGGCGCCTATTGTTACCCCAGACTTTAGGAGACTTTAGCGCAGTTCATGAGCGTGGTTGGTATATTAGCTCAGGCCGGATTGATCTCCGTTTCACCAGCTACTTCGCAGATTGGGGGAGGAGCTCAGACTCCTAGCGCCCGTGCACCAGAGCAGCAGGCTCACATTGGTCAGTTTTCAAGTATGGTATCGATATAGTCTGTTATTCCGGTTCAGCCCGAGGTCAGGCCATGGGCATCAGAGGAGGAGCATAAGAGGCTTAAGAGTTTCAAGAGGTACAATCCACCTACTTTCAATGGCACAACTACAGAGGATTCCCAGGGATTTCTAGAGAAGTGTTGATGTATTCTCTGCACCATGGGTATTGTGGAGGAGCATCAGAGCAGGTGGTGGAGATTTCCAGGATGTTAGAGCGTATTCGGGGTGAGGAGAGGAAGTATAAGGAGACCAAGATGTCTCGAGGTTCTGGAGGGTTCAGTGGATTCTACTCTTCAGCTATGACCCATCATGGATAAGGCTCGGGCAGTCGGCCAGCCCAGTCTGCACTTCAGACTACTCGTGGTGCTCAACTTAGTCAGGGTACTCATGTGGGGCAGTCATCTTTTAGTGTACCACTGCCACGGGGTTCCTACAACGGTTATTCCAGTTATCTGGCACGGACTCAGCACGATCAGCCACGGCCGCAGAGGGGTTGTTATGAGTGTGGTAATACTAGGCATATCATGAGAGATTATCCCAGATTCAGGAGGGGTAGATTTCATCAGAGCGCTCAAGCTACGAACCGCATTCCAGTTGCTACTCCACTTGCACAACAAGTTAGGGGTGGAGGACATGTGGGTAGAGGGAACCCTTGAAGGGGAGGCCCGACCCGTTCAAATACTTTCCATGGTAGGGCTGAGGTCACTACACCAGATGGTGTCGTTACAGGTATGGTTTCGATTGTTATAGAGGAGCACCATTATTATTTTGATTTGTTTTTGCTTATCAAGGTGAGTACTCTTATCTTGCTTCATATATGTGTGAGTTTCGTGATTTGCTACTTTGCTTATGTGTTTACCCCTGTTGAAAGATTCTTGTCGTGACCCGTTTTCTCGCGAAAGCGGGTTTCGACATGTGACAACTCTTTTAAATGGGTATTAAAAGAGAAGAGTCGCCACCTAACGATTGTTGAGGTGCGTTAGGGCACCTATTTGCAAATAACTCTGTTTTAACTAGTCCATGTCACCAAAGATCGGGTAAGGGCTCAAATTACCTCGAAAAGAAGGTGTTAGGAACTCTTCGAGGTCCACAACTGTGGGTCCCGGCCTAAGTTTACACTATGCGGATTATGAATTATAACTATCCTATATGATCATATAAGCGAGGGAAGACAAAGAATTCAAAGCTTCTATTGTGAGCAAGTGTAAGGAAAATCGGACAACGGTTAAACTATATAGATAATCAGTACAAGTCTTTAGAGGTTATACAGTACAACTTGATTAGTCTATATTTGATAAACACATAAAAGAAAGGGTGGTGGTGGTGGGGGGGTCCTATGTTTTTTAGCCTAAAGGATCACCCCGTGCAACATAAATAATACTTCGCAACTCCCTTAGATTAGGAGTTGCTCATATTATTCAGCGGGCACAGACTATCACCTCATGATACCCAATTACTATGTTAAACTTGTTCACCTAAAGGCGCTCTAATTCAATTCTAGGTCGTGTCCTATGCATGCACTACCTGTCCCATGCCTATGGTCCAGGAGGCTTTGGACCTACTATTAGGTGGTTCTACACTCTACTTAGGATACCCAAAAATGATAAAACCCGCAGACACTCAACACATATAGGACTTCACATAAAGGCAATAAAAGTCTCAAGTTAACCTCTGCACATAAACAGTAAATGCACGCGGCATATTAGGCAGTAGGCAGTTTTAGAATTAAGACGCGTTGATTCATTAAGTCCTATAGACATGGTTTCTATGTGATTCTGATTTCCAGTATCGTACAAGATGTACTGCAGCTTTAGACTAATGCATAGGCAGATTAAAGGCATTGTAGGTCCTATAGGCATGATCTCTAATTGTATGCTTGGTGAGATGGTATACCGCTTGAAAGCTTAGGATTAACAACGCTGATTATTATAAACATATTGTCTAAGACGAATAACAGTATCCAGTGGGTAGGATTTCTAACAATTGACAATTGAAATTGATTTAATAATACTTTATCCCTATAGGCATGTCATCTAAGTATGGCAACACAATGAAGCAACAAAAGTAATTGATTAAGATCCTATAATCATAATATCTAGATGAGCAGTGTACTAAAACAATAGAAGCGATTGACTGATTGATAGTTGGAGTCCTATAGGTATGGTATCTAGATTAACAAAGCATATGTTATTACATCCTATAGGCATGTTGTCTAAGTGTGCAAAGTAGTAAATATAGAAACAATTTTGGCAAATACTTGGACTAATATGATTGAACGGTGTACAAGTGAAGTGTCATGATCCCTATAGGCATGATTTCTATGAGTGTGTAGAATAGGAGCACGTCAAACGAATAGCAAACAAAGTAGTTAAATCATATAGGCAAGTTTTCTACCCGTTCATGTGAGAGTCAGAATACCCCAACCCCTTTACCCTATTCTACCCCATCATTTGTTTACGAATTATTACATGACCAAAGATAAAAGAAGAAACAGACTCCAATATTACATAATCGAGATGATTACAGGCCCAACAAATAGAGCAAACTCAAGAAGAGCTAACCCAGCACTGCCTGGGCCTTCAATAGACTCTTTCACTCGAATACTAGGCCTAGATCTAAACATTTCCATAAACAGGAGAGTATGCCCATTTGCACAACCCAAAGCCACGCATGGACTCATATCCAACCCAATAGTTACAATATTGACCAATTTACCAAATACATTAATAGACCATACATGGAAATCAACCAAACAGTTCTAAAGAAATACCTCATAGAGACAGGGTTGTATGGCATTTACCAGGATCAGTAAACACATTGGCATTTTAGAAGCAAGAGTGACAATATTGATTAAACAAAAAACATGGAACTAGGAGAGTCAATAGATTCAATTTGCAACATGGTAAATGCAACATAAGTTAAATCATTAAGCATGTGACATCATGGTAAGGATAGTCATAAAACTAGGAGAGTTAAGGAGACATGCCACTTTGGATTAACAGGGTACACATATTAAACACATATGAGGTGAACATTCTAGGCTTTCCAGAATGAATTCAAAATAGAGAATTAGCCATAGAAGGATTTTAAAAATTTAGGGATCTAAGTCATAAGGGGTCAGACAGGGTCATAGTCAGGAGATGATAATTATACATGACAAACAGACAAGCAAGCAATCGATGAAAAGCCTAATCATGCTGAGTATAACACAAAGATCTCAAAGTCCAAACGTATCATGTCCGGAAGACATATTATCTTAATAGAGCAGGCAGACTCAGAACTTAAGCCAGTCGACTATGCATGATCATAGGATCTAAATGTACTAGGATTCAACAAAAAGCATAAACAATACTAAAGAATGCAGGATTGACCAAACACCAAAGATAAAGCGACAGGTTTGGTTAAAGTATTGCGACAACATATATGGTTCATGTAAGCAGGTAAGAACAAAGTTCAAATAAAGGAATTATCAGCAAACATTCACTAAGCAAATATTGAGTAAGAAATGATTCCCTAGGAATTTCAGTGCAAGAACCAGAACAAGGCATGAGGAAAACTCTCAATAAACAGCAGAACAACAAAGTAAACTTAAAGATATACAGTCATTCAAGTTGAACATATTAAAGTTTTAAACATCTAGGCAGGTTGTGACACTCGAAGACTCAGAATTGCAGAATAGCTACAAAGCAAGTAAAATTGCCAATGATAATAACATAATATTTGAGTCATATTGGTTCAAACAACATGGGCATGCGAAGCACTAGAAACAATCAAAGATGATAGTGTTGAAAAGAGGGAGACACTTACCAGTCTGCGGATTCAACAAACAAATATAAGAGAAAACTAAGCATCAGCAAGAACTCGAATATCAGCAGCAAAGAGAACAACCAAAAGACCTAAATCTTAGTGCGGCAGAGTTCAGATGAACCACAAATGAGCTCCGAGCAGTGCTCACCCTAGGGAGGTCGATAGAGAGGATTCCGGTGACCTTGGCTTTCAGCCAACCAAAAGCCAAGAGTGCAGAAAGTATAGAAGAATGAGAGTTGAGAGAACAATAGTGCTAACAGTAGTTAAGTAATGAATCGTTGAGAGCTCAAAAGGGAACGGGGAAGGGGGTTTATATAGTAGCAAAATTAAACACATAAATAAGGAAAAACAATCAAGTAAACATAAAAAAGGAAAGATAGAATGTGAAATCGATTCACAATCAATATAGGTGAAACAAGCAAACCCTAGTTTGAATCGATTATTTATGGTCGATTCAAGGAAATGCAAGGAAATCGATTTCCTTGCATTTCCTTCAAATATTTATTATGACTTAATCATTCAAATATTTCCCTGCCATTTCCTCAATGTTAGAGTATTTGGTACACAATTATTTATGGAAGTTGAATCATTGGGTGTTCATTCAACTTCATGTTTCTTCCATATGGATGATTAAGTCATAATAAATATTTGAATTATTTAAATGCAAGGAAATCAATTTTAAAGCCTTAAAAATTATGAAAAATTACAGAAAGTACTTATATGTCTCTTGTAAATAGGGGATGATGCAGAAATGATATTTTGAAAATTTATATGATATTTATAAAAATATTAAGGCAAAATTGGGTATCAACAGCTGCCCCTCTTTACAGGGAATGATGAAAGAGTTGTCGGGTAAAGAAAATGTTGACCAATTTTGTCCGGAATGAATGGGGATGATTTTTTTTTAAAACAAAAATGGGGGTCGAAACCTGGTTCTTGAGTTTCTTACATATCCTCATGTTACGTGAATCGAGTCGTGTGTAGTTCTTGATCCAACGACGAACGAAACTGCTGCAGTTATTATAAGAATGGTCGTGTGTTTCGAAAAGGATCTTTTGGGTACGATAGTGTCGTGAGTAACGGATAATTTCAGGTGGAGTTATGAATGTGAATTTGAATATTACAGATGTATAAGGCAAATATTTGAGTGGTTACGGGATAAAAGGTAATCAATTGCTGATCATCGGTTACGTTTGAGATGATCAAAGGATGTGAATGTCGTGAACGGAATCCTGAGTGAGAATTTCTCCTATTTGTAGAACGGTTACCTCCCGATTTACTTGAAAAACTTAAAAAACAATGCACGCTAATATACGGGGTTGTTTCCAAAATTTAAACATGATGCAGATTCCATTCGGACTATGAGAGTTATTTTTGGACGATCAGGATGATGTCCTTAGACCATGACATCCTTGCCCATGAAGCGTATGATAATGGATTTGCAGGCCATAAAATGGTGTCCTCAGGCCATGACTAAGGTGCCTCTGGACTATAACACCTTTGAATAATGATATGCAATTTTAAGAGATCCTCCGGCCATGGCACGATGTCTTCGATCTATGAGGATGATGCACTCAGACTATGATGCCATCGGACAATATGGCGAAATTTCAACCCATGAAATGAAAAGATGCGGAAATATCGATCGTTCGATAAAAGGGAATAGTTGATGCTTAGTAGTATGCGAGGACGAGAAAAGACAACGCTTAGCCTTGTGTGTGATGATGGCAGTGCTTAGCCTTATGGAATAATAGAGGCAGTGCTTAGCCTCATGCAAAGAATGGAGACAATGCTTAGTCTCATGCAAGGGAAGGTAGTGCCTATCCTTATATAATAATGGTGTCAATACTTAGCCTCATGCAAAGAATGGAGACAATTCTTAGTCTCATGCATGGGAAAGCAGCGTTTAGCCTTATGCAATGATGGAGGAAATGCTTAGCCTCATGCAATGTAATGGAGACAATGCTTAGTCTTATGCAAGGGAAGGCGATGCTTAGCCTTATGCAATGGTGGAGGTAGTGCTTCGCCTTATGTAAGGAAAGGAGATTGTGCTTATTCTCATGCAAGGGAAGTCAAAGTTCAGCTTTATGCAATGATGGAGGCAATGCTTAGCCTCATGCAATGTAATGGAGATAGTGCTTAGTCTCACGCAAGGGAAGGCAATGCTTATCCTTATGCAATGATGGAGGCAGTGCTTAGCCTTATGCAGTAATGATGGTAGTGTTTAGCACTATGCAGAAAGAGCATCGAGTAAATGTGAGAGGGAAAGGTGGTCCTTAACTTGATGCGTTTGTGCTTGGCGACCTATGTCGGTGTGAAAATAGTGATCTTGATGTGTGTATATATTGGCATATGTGCTTGCTATGCCCATTATGGATGCATCCAAAGAAACAATGTGAGTTTTGGGGAAAACGTTGGTTTGTGCCTATATTTCATCGTTTTTCTCCTTGTCTTGAGGCCTTGTTTGATTCACCCTGGGTAACATCTGGCTACTACAGAAAAAATGAAAAATAAAATCGAAAACTATGCATTTGTGATACATTGTTTGTATGAAAATGTAGTATGTTCAAAATATGTGATGATGCGTAAAACAAATAATTTTTGAATCGAAAAACGTGACACGCTTTGAGACATTGCAACCTCCTCAACTTATAATTTTGAGGACCCTCCTCAAAATTCTTCCATAGTTTAAATGCATACTTTTAGCGATACACTTCTTGATTATCCTTGACATAAAAAGATTGACGAACTCGCAATCTTGCCCAATTTCTGACCATAGGGGGAAATGAAGTTTTTATTATGATGTGACCGAACCCACAGAGTTGCCTATGTGTCCCCTTTTAAACGGGAATCAGGTCAAGCATAGTTCAGGTTATATCAAATAGAAAGTGCAGACGCAATCTTAAACATAATATCCCTTGACTGCATCTGAATTGATGGGTCTTGGCCATATTCTCCATCTATCTCTGGAAGTATAAGCGCTCATCCTGTCAGTACTCGCTGAACCATGTAAGGGCACTGACAGTGAGGCGCGAATTTCCCTTTTGTTTCATCCTGATGCGGGAAGATCCGTTTCAGCACCAATTGCCCCAGTGTGAATTACCTCGATCTAACCTTTTTGTTGAAATCCCTTGAAATTCTATTTTGGTAGAGTTGATTGTGACACACTGCGTTCATCCTCTTGCCATAAATGAGAGCCAGTTGTTCATACCGACTCTATATTCATTCTGTGTTGCTGAGCTCGGCTTCTTGTATGATTCTTAAGGAAGGAATATCCACTTTGGCTGGAATAACGGCTTCGGTACAGTAGACCAGTAGATATGGGGTTGCCCCAGTTGACGTATGAACTGTGGTGTGGTACCCGAGCAAAGGAAATGGTAGCTTCTCATGCCATTGCTTGTAGTTATCCACCACTTTCCTCAGTATCATCTTGATGCTCTTGTGGGCGGTTTCTACGGCTCTATTCATCTGCGGCTTGTATATTGTAGAATTTCGATGCTTGATCTTGAATGTTTCGCACATAGCTTTCATCAGATCACTGCTGAGATTGACGGCATTATCAGTAATGATTGACTCAGGTACTCCAAATCGACAAATAATACGATCCCGGACAAAATCTACTATGACCTTCTTAGTCACAGCCTTATAGGAAGTGGCTTCAACCTATTTTGTGAAGTAATCTATAGCCACAAAAATGAACTTGTGTATGTTTGAAACAGTGGGATCAATTAGTCCGATGACATCCATGCCCCAAGAAGAGAAAGGCCAAGGTAAACTCATTGCATTGAGTTCATTGGGTGGTACTCGTATCATATCAGCATATATTTGGCATTGGTGACACTTTTAAACATATTTCATGCAGTCTGTTTCCATGGTCATCCATAAATACCTTGCTCTCAATATTTTCTTGGCCCAGACTAACCCGTTCATGTGAGGTATGCATGTTCTGGCGTGTATTTCTTCAAGCAATCTAGATGCCTCCTTGGCATCGACGCATCGCAGCAATCCCAAGTAAGGAGTCCTTTTATACAGAATTCTTCTGCTCTAAAAGAAATAGTTGGCCAATCTTTGAAGTGTGCGCTTTTGGGTGTGCGTGGAATTTTTGGGTATTCTCCTTTCTCCAAATATTCCTTGATATTGTGAAACCAGGGTTTTCCGTCCAACTCTTCTTCAACATGAGCACAATAATCTGGTTCCTTACAAATCTCTATTGGGATTGGATCAATGAAATTCTTGTACAGATGTTGTATCATGGAAGACAAGGTAGCTAGTGCATCTGCGAATTCTGGATCCTTGGAACATTCTTGAATTCTATTTTTGTGAACCTCTTGACCAACTCTTGTACACAATGCAAGTAAGGCAATATTTTAGTATTCTTGGTGGCCCATTCTCCTAATACCTATGTACCAAAAGGCCTGAATCTGCGATTACCACCAACTCCTAAACATTCATGTCGATGACCAGTCCGAGTCCCAAGATGCAAGCCTTGTATTCTTCCATATTGTTAGTGCATGGGAACCTGAGCTTTGCGGATACTGGATAATGTTAGTCGTTTTCTGATACTAAGAGAGCCCCAATGCCCGCTCCCTTAAAGTTTTCTACTGCGTCAAAAAAGATCCTCCAACTGTCATACATTTCATCAATATCTTCACCTATAAACGACACTTCCTCGTCGGGAAAATACGTCTTCAATCGTTCATATTCTCCATCTACGGGGTTCTCTTCAAAGTGATAGGCCAATTCTTGCCCCTTGAGTGTCTTCTGGGTCATATAAATGATGTCGAACTCACTTACCAATATCTTCCACTTTGCTAACTTACCTGTAGGCATGGGTTTCTAAAAGATGTACTTCAGCTGATCCATCCTTTATATGAGATATGTAGTGTACGCATAGAAATAATGTCTCAACTTCTAGGCTATCCATGTCAAAGCACATCAGGTGCGCTCTAATAAAAAATATCGGGCCTTGTAAGGTGTGAACTTTTTGCTCAGATAACATATCTCCTGCTCTTTCCTCCTGGTTTCGTCATGTTGCCCCAGAACGCAGCCAAAGGCTCCATCCAACATGGACAGATACAGCAACAAAGGTCTTCCAAATTCTGGTGGGACCAACACGAGCGGTTTAGTTAAGTACTCCTTCTGGCATTCTTCGGTCTAGTTTGTCGCAGCATCTTTTCTCAGCATCTTGAAGATCGGCTCACATATCACCGTTTATTGTGCTATAAAATGGCTGATATAATTGAGGCATCCCAGGAAACTCATCACATCTCTCTTGATAATTGGCAGTGGAAAATCCTGAATAGCTTTGATTTTTGACGGGTCTAGCTCAATACCGCGGTGACTGATAATGAAATCCAGCAACTTCCCAGTAGGGACTCCGGAAGCATATTTTGTAGGATTTAGCTTCAAATTTTACTTTTGAAGTCGGTCGAAAAACTTCCTCACGTTTGTTTTGTGATCTGAACCTTTATTAGATTTGATGATAACATCATCCACGTACACTTCTATTTCTTTGTGTATCATATCGTGGAAAAGGGTCATCGTAGTTCTCATGTAGGTGGCTCCATTATTCTTCAAACCAAATGGCATCATTTTGTAACAATATACCCCCAATGACGTGATAAAGGTTGTCTTTTCGGCGTCCTCCTCATCCATCCAAATCTGGTGGTATCCTTCGAAGCAATCCACAAAGGATTGGAGTTCATGCTTGGCACAATTGTCGATTAGTATGTGTATGTTGGGAAACAAGAAATCATCCTTAGGACTTGCTCTGTTCAGATCTCGGTAGTCAACACACGCTCTTACCTCTCCATCTTTCTTTGGAACCGGCACAATATTGGCTAACCTGGTTGGGTATTCGACCACTCGAAGGACCTAGGCTTTGATATGCTTGGTAACCTCCTCTTTTATTTTCAGACTTATATCTGGCTTGAATTTTCTGATCTTCTGCTTTACCGGCGGACACATGGGGTTGGTAGGGAGCTTGTGAGCAACTATGGATGTGCTAACCCAGTCATGTCATCGTAGGACCATGCGAAAATATCCTCATATTCCTTTAGAAATCTGATGTATTTTTCCTTCTCTGACGGTGATAGATGAATGCTTATGCGAGTTTCTTTGACTGTTTCATAATCCCCTAAGTTAATTACCTCAGTTTCCTCCAAGGTGGACATTGGCTTGTTCTCGGTATTATCTATTTCTTTGACAATTTCCTCAGGTATTATGTCATCTTTCAAATCTTCCAAATCACTTTCCTGATGTTGCGTTGTCTCATTACATGTCACAGTCGTAGGTTTCTCATGATATGTAATAATTACGCTGAAAAGAATGTGGAAAGATACAACAACAACAACAACAACCCAGTATAATCCCACTAGTGGGGTCTGGGGAGGGTAGTGTGTACGCATACCTTACCCCTACCCTGGGGTAGAGAGGCTGTTTCCAAATGACCCCCGGCATCCTTCCCTCCAAGAACTCCCCACCTTGCTCTTGGGGTGACTCGAACTCACAACCTCTTGGTTGGAAGTGGAGGGTGCTTACCATCAGAGCAACACACCTTGTCAAAGAATGTGGAAAGATAATAATAAATAAATGAAAAGCAATAATGCATTAATAACACATAAAATTATCAACAAGTACGACTCGATGGTTCGAGTAATTATTTCAAAACAAAACACTGAAAATGTCTTAAATGCTCAAAAACAATTTAAAAAAAAGTCATGCTAATTTTTCCAGGCTACCCAGGTACTCGGCCAGCCCGGGACGGTGCATCGGTCCAATTCTTGAGAACGTCTCCTTCTCCCACTATCCGAATAGTAAAGTTTTCCTCCTCATCCTCCTTTAAAATTGTCCTATAGACCATGTCTTCCTCATTCGGAAACAGGTTCCTCATACCAGCCAAAATCGCGTCTTCCTCGGATCCCGAAATCATGTCAGTCTAGCGGAATATCTGGTGCAACAGTGGTATGGGTTGTTCCAGTGGATAGTAATCAGTGCACCACAACGGTGTCCAATCCTGGTATTCTTGCACTGTATATTCATACCCGAGCCCAAAGGTCATACCATGATATTGTGGTCGTATGGGTTCTGTGATCCCCAGGTGCCTTCGGCCAAGACCCTTACCCTAGTTCAACCATATCAATATGTTTTCAGTCTTATTGCTCCACCATCTATCCTTCTCAATTGCATTTACTCACTCAATGCGGTGGTATGTTTCTCCTCCTAATTTCCTCTTGTTTTTGATGACTAGCCTGGTCTGGTTAGTGTAAATAGGGTTGCTTCCATCTCTATGAATGATCAGCTCCTAATAATTCCACTTGAACTTCACCACCTGCTTCAGGGTAGAAGTGACTTCCCCAGCTATGTGTATCCATGGTCATCCCATCAACAGGTTGTAGGTGGCGGATATGTCTAGCACTTGGAATTCAACATCATACTAGGTCGGTCACATCTGTAGATCATGGTTGATTTCTCCGATAGTGGCTCTCTGAGATCCATTGAACTCTTTCACATTCATGCTTCCCATCCGTATCTCATGCACGCCTTTATCTAATCTTTTCAGAGTGGTCAGCGAGCATATGTTCAGGCTCGAACCTCCATCTATCAGACCTTGGCAATGAACTTATCTTCAAATTGCACAGTGATGTGCAATGCTTTATTGTGACTCAACCCTTCTGGAGGTAACTCTTCTTCGTGGAAAGTAATTTTATGACTCTCCAGTACATGTCCGACCATGTTATCCATCACCCCGATAGTGATACCGGCGGGCATATAAACGTCGCTTAACATTTAGGCATGTATCATATAAGGGAATCCATATCCCATTTGCCTTTGCCTTAATATTTTTGCTTTCTATATAGAGGAGGAGGTGGAGGACCTCTGGATCTGGTGATGCCAGTATGCAAAAACCAACCTTTGGGAATGGGAATAATCAAAAGAATAAAAAAGCAAAAGGTAACCTAGTCAGTAAGACGAAGTAAAAGAAGAAATTTTTGTGAATCATCGTGACAGCTCTTCAAATCCTATTCAGTAGTGTTTGCACTATTTAGGCATGTATCATATAAGGTCATGCAATAATTCACGTCCTAATTTTGGGGACCTCATTGTGCTTGAGGTAGGCCTTAGCGACACATAGACTTGGAGAAAATTCATGCCAACGTTTGCCTCATTTCCATGTGTGAATATAAGCCAAATCAATCTTTCACTAAATCGACAATAATAATAAAGTCACTAATGACATTAACCTTTATTATATCGAAATCTAATCTAATCTAAAAAGTAATAAAGGATATTATCTCTTATTCTACTTGGTCTCTGAAGGACCTTCTCCATGTTTGGCTCTCTTGACCCCATCAATCACATTTCCTTGATCACAGATATCGAGTGGCAAGTAAGCCTTTGCCAGCTTCCCTCCTTCATCATCTATACCTTGACAATACCAAAGCCTCTTTCTCATATTCCCTTCCAGCTCCATCAATCTTTGCTCTAGATATTCTAACCTCTCTGTCGAATTATTGGCAATCTCCTTCCATTCCCTTATCACCTCCATGTTCACTTTTTGCTGTTCCGGATGCTTAGCTTTGAACTCGAACACGCTTTTGCATAGCCTCTTATACTTCACTTGTGCTTCAGCTACCTCATTTATGATCCTAACTTTCAAATTGACTCCTAGTTTGACGTCCCCAGCTATGTCGTCCTCCAACAATGAGATATAGTAGTACATATGACCGGCGTGATACCTGTCTGGTTCAATAGTCTCTCCTTCCACGATGATCTTTTGGTTCCACATGTGTTGCGCTTCAAATTTGAATGGGATGACATCCCCTTTGGAAATCTGCCTTATATTGGACCATGTTGGAAACCCGAGGTATGACTTGTTTCCTTCCAGCTTGCCTTATCACCCTTATAGGAGCGTAAGGGTAGATACCTCCCGACCCGATCAGTATTAAGTGAGTAGTTCCTTTGGATAAAATAATGAACTCACTACTAGGAAACCACTCAAACATCCAATGCACTTGCTCGTCTATCAGATTGCTGAAGAAACACACCCAGCTTATAGTATTTCCAGGCTTTCTAAACCTGTCTGGAATGAATGTTATCTTCTTTGGATAATGACTGGCTATGTAGTCACTCAGTGGCCTTCTTAGAAGCTCTTGGCAATAATCACCCCTCTGAAAGTGTTACAACAGCAAAACTTGTAGCAAGAGATTACAACCCTCAAAGTGTCCAGACCTATGCTTGAACCGATCCAGAGCACGGTACATCTCCGCTAAGATCATCGGGATGATAGTGTAATTTTGCCCCTGGATACCATCAATAAAGGTCCTGGCGACCATGGCTAAGCGAGTATGAATTCTTCCCCCTTGCATCGGAAAAGATCAACCGACCCAAGAAATAAACTATGAAAACATAAACCTAACGTTGCACCTATCCCAAAGAGCTAATGGCTAGCTCATTATGATGAAGGCAATATGATTTTCTATGCCCATAACGCTTATATATACATTCAAAGGGGATGTATGATTTCTTCAGATAGACCAGCTCATCATTCTTCTTAAAACTCAACATTTTCAAAAACATCGCGTGGAGTGTGATTCTCCGGCACCAATAGTCCTGCACTATCCCATGGTAACGTGGCGAAACCCCCATATTTCTTCTAGGAGAGGAGTCATTTCTATATTGACAAATCAAAAAACGGCTCTCTTCTCATCCTAGAACATGGTAACAGTCTCGATCAGTTCAATGTTTGGTTGAATGTTCAGCAAAGATGGAAGGTTATCCAATACCCTTCTCGCATGATTTCTATCACAGGGCGTAAGGTCATTCCACTAGTGAATTAGCATAGGCCGGATATTCTAGACCATACCGTACCTGGGGATTTCATGCTTCATTTTCTACAAACAAATAAAAATTAGCCCTTCCCCCTGCCCCTCTAGATTTGACTATTTACGCACTAATGATCGGCATGTTGACATATTTTCTCCAAGCAATGCACATAATATGATGGTGTCCTTTGGGATTATGAAATCCCGTTGGACTTTGGACAAGGTCCATCTAAACGGGTTGCTACGTCAATGACGTATCAATCTGTACTAGGTTTAGCATAATGCATGTACATTTCAAATCGAAATACGGTTTTTCTAGAGAGGTCTAGACTGGTGCTCTCAAGTGGAAAATATTAGAGGGAAAGGAACGGGACCATCGACTGCACCGCTGGTTGACTAGTCTAACGTAAATAAGCCTTTTCGGTTTAAAATGGTGTTTTCAGGAAAGCGCAGACATTCATCAAGCGCCTTTATGTTGATAATAAGAACGAGTGGAGTATGATGAGAAGAATGCTTTATGAAAAAATAGTAACACGTTGCCAAATATTTACATGATGAAAGTGCGTAAAAATAGTAAGTAATAAAGATGAACAAGAGAAAGAAAATAAAAAAGAAAAGACAAAAGAGGGAAGTTAGTTTAACTCATGAAAAGGTGTAAGAACGTAATGAAACAAATAGGGAAATACGGATGGGAGAGACATGATATAAGAGTCTTAAACAAGATGAATGAAACGGAGAGAGGACGTACATGTCATAGCAATAAAGGGGAAACAGGGAGGGGATGTTCATGTCATAGCAATTTAGACAAACAAAGGAAAATATGAGAAGGGATGTGCATGTCATAGAAATTTAAACAAATAAAGAAAAATAAGGGAAGTGAAGTACATATCATCAAATAATCCACATAAGTCAACTTCGTTGGTAAGAGCATAAGTGTAAATCCCCAGCAGAGTCGCCACACTGTCGCACCCTATTTTCTCGCAAAAGCGGGCTTCAACGTATGCCAACTCTTTTAAATGGGTATTAAAAGAGAAGAGTCTCCACCTAACGACTTTAAGGTGCGTTAGGGCACCTATTTCCAAATAACTCTATTTTAACTAGTCCGTGTCACCAAAGATCGGGTAAGGGCTCAAAGTTTCTCGAAGATAAGGTGTCAGGCACTCTTCGAGGTCCACAACCTTAGGTCCCGGACGAAGTTTGCACTATGCAGATTATAAATTATAACTGTCCTATGTGATCATATCAGCGAGGGAAGACAAAGAATTTAAAGGTTCTATTGTGAACATGTGTAAGGAAAATCGGTCAACGGTTAAACTATATATATACTCAGTACAAGTCTTTAGAGGTTATACAGTACAACTTGATTAGTCTATATTTGATAAACACCTAGAAGAAAAGGGGGGGTCCTAAGTCTTTTAGCCTAAAGGATCACCCCGTGCAACATAAATAATACTTCGCAACTCCCTTAGGGTAGGGGCTGCTCATAATATTCAGCGAGCACATACTATAATCTCCTGCTACCCTATTACTATGTTAAAGTTGTTTACCTAAAGGCACTCTAATTCAATTCTCGTTCGTGTCCTATGCGTGCACTACCCGTCCCATGCCTATGGTCCAGGAGGCTTTGAACCTACTATTAGGTGATTCTAGACTCTATGTAGGATGCTCAAAAATGATAAAACTAGTGCACACTCAAAACATATAGGACTTCACATAAAGTAAATAAAAGTCTCAAGTGAACCTCCACAAATAAATAGCAAATGCATGCGGCAGATTAGGCAGTAGGTAGTTTTAGAATTAAGACGCATTGGATTCGTTAAGTCCTATAGACATGGTTTCTATGTGATTCTCATTTCTAGTATCGTACAAGCAGTACTGCAGCTTTAGACTAACGCATAGGCAGATTAAAGGCATTACAGGTCCTATAGGCATGATCTCTAATTGTAGGCATGATAAGATGGTACACTGCTTGAAAGCTCAGGATTAACAGCGTTGATTTTTATAAACATACTATCTAAGATGAATAACAGTATCCAATGGGCGGGATTTCTAACAGTTGACAATTGAAATTGATTTAATAATAATTTATCCCTATAGGTATGTCATCTAAGTGTGGCAACACAATGAAGCAACAAAAGTAGTTGATTAGTTGATTAAGATCCTTTAGTCATAATATCTAGATGAGCAGTGTACTAAAGCATTAACACGATTGATTAGTTGGAGTCCTATAGGCATCGTATCTAGATTAACAAAGCATATGTTATTACATCCTATAGGCTTCATCGAACATGGACTCCATAAACGTAGGTGACCCTGAAATTTCGATAACACCGGGAGGGGCGGAGCTGGCTTCTCGAGAAGTCTCGTCCCTCGTTTCTGCACCAGCCTCTTGAACTTGAGGGGGATTAGCCTCTGTTATTTCCCCCTTGGTTGCCACCCGCTCCTCGGGGATGGACGGCTCACAGGCCACGAAAAGATCAACCTCCTGGGGCTCGTCCCTGATCCGGTAAAGCGAGTCCGAGTCAGGAATTCGAGAGCTGTAACTTTCCTTTAGCTTACGAGACAACCTTCTCCTTGGTTTCTATTTCCCCGAGCTCGGGGAATTCGGAGCCCTCCTTCTTTTATTATCTCCTGTTGCGGCCCAGGGCTGCCCCGAAGCAGAAGGATCAGCGGGCAGGTCTTCGCCCCTACTAAGGGCCTGAGCTCAATGGTCTTAGGCAAGCCTGCAAAAAGTAAAGAGAAGGAATGAGAATATAGTGGTGAAAAATAAAAGCCTAGTCCTACTTATTCAGGAAGAGAAACCTTACCGTGGGAACGGGCCTTCTAGCGGCCCTTCGAGATCTCGCGCCACGATCGCTCGGCATAAGGCATCTGTGAACAAATTCCCCAGATCCACTCCTTCAGCCGAGGAATGGCGTTTGGAACTCGAGCAAGGGCTGCACCATAACAAATACAGATGAGGAAAGTAGAGGTAAAACTTGAAGTCTACATCTAAAAGAAAAGGACACTTACGTGCTAACCCCGATCTCGGTCCTCGTCGGTGATTGAAAATAGGGATTTGCTGGCCCGTCGTATGAGCTTTATCAGTCCCCCCAGGAAGATTCAGGCATTGTACATGCAGAGTAGATGATCTATGGTGAACAAGCAGGATTCGATCTTATCCATAAAGAACCAAAGGAGGATTACAATCCTCCCCAGCGATGGGTGGATCTGACCGAGGCACACTTCGTACCTCCTACAGAAATCTAGAACAATCAGGTCCACCGGACCCAGTATAAAGGGCTAAATGTAAACACTCAGATATCCCTCCACATGGATAGTAATGTCGTCATCGGGCCCAGGGATTACTATGTCCTTATCCTCCCAGCCACAGTCCTTGAGAACCGCAAGGAGAACGGCCTCGGTGATGGAGCAAATGTACTGGAATACTGCCTCGCATTAGCCTTGCACCGATAAGGGTTTTCGACCGTAAAGTCATCAGCGACCGAACACCCCCGGGGACGAACATTTTCAAGGGAGGTTCGGCTGTCGGTTCATCGGTAGCCATGACCGGAGCGGACCTCTCAAGGTCAACCACATCGGGAGCGTTCTCCTCAGCTTCGGTGGTTGGCCTTGAAGAGGAAGTAGCAACGTTTTGGAGAACAGTTTTGGAAGTCTTCGCCATTGTTATCTAAGTTAGAATGAGTGAAAGGAAGGAGATAAAGGACAAAAGCTTGTTGAGAAAACCAAGCGTGCTAGTTGGGGTAAAAGATAAACGAAAACTTGTAATTTGCTAAAAACTCTTAAAGAACGGAGGAAAAATGTTAATGTAGGAAGAGAGGTAGTGATATCCTGAAGGTACGAGGGTAGAAGCTTAGTCAAAAAGTAAAAAATGAATGAAAGAGGGGAGTATTTATAGGGGCTTCGTGTCGTTTCGTATCCAAGGACATCCTGCCGACGGTTGACACGCATTTGAAGTCATTATGACAAATCTGACGGGACGTTTCGAATCTTTTCTCATTTCTGCTATGACGTGTTGGGGAAGGAATCGAGGTGCTCATGGTGTTTCTCGTCGTATCCGTAAACTTACTCTTCGAGAAACGAGAGGACTATCTGTATACGGGTAAAATCGAACCCACAAGATGCCTCGTCTTCCGATGAAGCAAACGAATCAAGAGACGCGACGACATGGAACCAAAGTCGAGACCAGGAGTCCCTCGAGTCAGGGTCCGGGCAAAGCGCCCGACCTCAAGAAGTATCAGGGTCATTACCCCGAGTTCGGTTCGAATTCCAAAGGCCTCGGAAAACACTAGCAGGTAACTGAGCATGACCAACAAAAGACCGTGATATCCGTGACCAGTCGGGTATTACGACGTGGATCTCGACACGTATCGGCACAGAACCAGTGATCGGTTAAACAAAAGATTTTTTACCTTTCATAGAATTGTACTTAGGGTAAAACTCTCTTACTATATAAATGGGGTCTGATTATTTATTAAATACACTGTAACACGCATATCAAGACAATGTATTATTATTCTCTGTTACTCAAAGGTCTAGTGCTTGGTCATTGTGAGTCCTGGATTGAGGGCGGATATTTCATTGAGGCTGTTGTTAAGTACAGTATCACCTCCTCAAGTGGTTTGATAATTTATT
Source organism: Nicotiana otophora (assembly GCA_000715115.1). NCBI lineage: Eukaryota > Viridiplantae > Streptophyta > Magnoliopsida > Solanales > Solanaceae > Nicotiana > Nicotiana otophora. Next base: position 142,904 of record AWOL01S0010451.1, on the reverse strand, counting down.
ATCCTCTTTATCCGTTTAATCTTATGCAATTATCGTTTTGTTGAATTAACCCACGTATCCTTAAAATCACAAATAAATTTATTTGTTATCGGTTTTGAATGTAAACATATTTCAAAACAGAATTATTACACCCTTAATAAGCCAAAACCACATCTGTGTTGACCAGTAAGCACACGCGCTTGACACGTGTACATTTACAAAAACTGTTCATTTTTCTTATTCTTTCCTTGATTTTTTTTTGTTTTAATATTTTCCTTTTTCTTTCCTTTATCTTCCTCATGTTTCCTTCTTCCCAGAAAGTGACCTTCACAAAATTCTTTCCAAATTTTCTTTTTCTTTCCTTTCCCTTTTTATTAACCAAATCTTAAATTGTCTCAGGGTTTGAAGTATATGTATACATAAATGGTGAGATCCTCCATTAATATGGTAGACCCGTCGAAAAAGGATCAACTAAATTTTCCGTTGCGCTTTTGCAGGTAAATTTATTAATTATTTGTAAATTTGTTTGCAAATAACAATGGATGATAAGGGGGCTTTTCAGATGAAGAATGAAGAAGTGGGATGGTTTGTGATTGTAGAATAACGCCTGGAAGGTTCTTTTATTAAAATTTTACAAATTAACATTTTTTTAAAAATTTTGGTGGATTTAATTGTGAAAATTCGAAAGCAATTTTGTTTTTTTGTGTGTGTGTGTGCTTTCTTATGGCTCCAAAAATGGTGGAAAGTGATATTAATGATGGAATGTAGATGTGAGATGAAGAGGAAAATTTGATGAAATCGGAATTAGAAAGCTTGAGTTTTGCCTTCAATGGCTATTAGTAGGGTGGAAGAAGAAAATGAAGAAGATGAGTGGATATGGAGTCAAAATGAAGATGGTGGGTCCATCAAAACCTTTTTGTCTTGTTTTTATAGTTCCTTACGCGTGGTGCATCTCATAAAATGGTTCAACCCCCGGGAAACTATGTATTATCCCAAAAATGAACATACAACTAATATTGCCATGGCCCCCAGAAGTACAACAAGGAGTGGAAAAACGAAGTAACACAAATCAATGACTGCACCCAATAACCATCGAGTCAGCGCCAACAAGTAACGCCAATCAGAACCCTGCGACAAATAATAGCTGCAGTAATCAAATATAAAGAAAAAAAAACATAAGATCATTAAAGAAGAAGAAGAAGAAGAAGAAAGAACGAAGTAAGCGGTCTATTATAATCAATCACTATAAACAAGAACTGGATACGTGTAAAAAAAGTTTATTTGAAAGAGTTTTCAAGGACAAAATATTAATGTAGGGAAATGGCAAGAGAAAAAATAAAAATAACACTGCAATAATATTTGTGAGCGAAAATACATGAATTATCTTGAGTCGTTTTGAGCACTGTCCTAAGAAACTATTTCAGCAATATGAAATGTTTCCATATGATTAAACAAGTATACCTCTATTCATTTAAAAAATATAGAAATCAGTAAAATTAAATAATACTAGCAAGTTTGGACTGACAAAATAAATAAAGGTTATAAAAGAAATTAGATTACACAAAAGGCTAGGTGTAATTAATAATGAAAAGGCTTGTAGTGATGATTACTAATCATTAGCAATCATGAGAGAACAAAATATTTTGGTGTATTTTCGAAGGGTATAGGAAGTGAGTATCTATAGTTGTAAGTATTGCGTAAGAAAGTGACAAGTCTTGTCAAAAACTTTCCATGCAAAGAGATATTTGGTAGGTGTTCTACACACTTGGCCATAGCATTAAGAGATCAAGCCACATAACCATTTATGTAGCCACTTGTCCACAAAAATATTGAAATACTACCACAGTCCCCCACCATTTCAATTTTTTGTTGTACAAATAAAAGAGCAATGGATAGAAGAGTACAACTTGCTAGATTTGCATGGTCCAAATACAGTAGGTTTGGTGTCTTCAGGATTATAAACCAAACTTAGACCAATAAAACTTAACTCACAGAATTACTGATGAAATATAATATTTTTATGAACCAATAATTCTTATTGTAAGTGAGATTTTATCAATCACATTCCGACCACAATTTTGTTGTTCAACGCGGTTTTGCGCCACTAGGCCATGTGCATGCCTAGTTATTCATAAGAACTCTAGATACTAAGCCAAAATCTCATAGGAGCGGCCCACTCCACTCTCATATAGGTGAATTCATCAAGTTTATACTGCTTTTAAATACACCATCCATAAAGACTATAAATTTCATCAAGAGTTATAACTCATCCTCTCAATTAGTAAAAGTTAAACACTCTCTTTTAGTACTTCAGTGTCAATATCAACTTGTTATTACCCATATGAACCTACTTCATGGGATTTTCAATCATATAAGTTGGGTTACCATCTCTATTGACAACATGTCGGCCTTAATCCCATCTCTTTTGAGCTTTGAAGAATTAATTTTTTTCTCACAGGTTTAGTCAGATGACCGCCCAAATTTATCTCTGACTTCACATAGTCAATGAAAATTATTCCATCTCTCAACAGATGTTTTATGATATCATGTGTCTACTTTTACAATTATAGGATTTATTCTTTGTAATAACTATTGCCGCTTGACAATCACAATGCATAGACATAGGAGGCAATACGTCATTTATTAAAGGGATATTAGCTAAGAAGTTTCTTAGCATCTCAGCCTCAGAACCAGCTAACTCCAGAGCAATAAACTCTGATTCCATAGTCGATCTAACAATGATCATCTGTTTAGCTTATTTTCACGATATTGCACCACCACCAAGGGTAAATACATAACCACTGGGGAATTTGGTCTCATCTGAATCAGAGATCCAGTTTGCTTCACTATACCCTTATAAAGTATAAGGAAATCCACTACATAGGATACCATAATTCATGACTCCTCTCAAATATTTTATTAGTCTAACTAATGCAGACCAATGCTCTTTATTGGGATTATGAGTATATCTGCTCAGTCTACACACATCATAGGCTATATCCGGCCTTGTAAAATTCATTAAATGCATCAGACTCCCAATAATCTGAGCATATTTAGACTGAACAAATGGGTCAATTATTCTTTTTCAACTGAGAGTTAGCATCAAAAGAAGTGCTCACAAGTGTGATATTAAAGTATTCAAACTTCTTTAGAAATCTCTCAACACAATGTTCTAGTGATAACATTATTCCATCTTCACTCCTTATAACTTTAACTCCCAATATTGTATTTACTTCACCCAGATCTTTCATATCAAAATTAGCAGACATAAATGATTTAGTACTTTGCACAATATTTAAACTTGTACCAAATATAAGCATGTCATCAACATATAGACATATTATCACATAATAATTATCTACCACTTTAGTATAAACACATTTATCCACCTCCACTGAAGAAAAAACGTTTCTTAGTAAGACTTGTTCAAATTTCTCATACTGCTGCTTAGGAGCTTGTTTAAGGCCATAAAAAGATTTAATTCATTTACATACTTTATTTTTTTGTCCATGAATGACACAACCTTCAGGTTGAACCATATAAATTTCTTCTTCTAAATCACCATTTAAAAAAGTTGTTTTGACATCCATTTGATGGGTAAAAAGCTTACGGATTGAAGCTAAGGCAATTAAAACTCTAATAGAAGAAATTTTAGTCACTGGCTTGAGTCGTGTTGGGCAATGTCCTAAGAAACTATTTCATCAATGTGAAATGTTTCCTCATGATTAAACAAACCTACCTCTATTTATTTAGAGGATACAAAAATCAGCAAAATTAAATAATACCAGTAAGTTTGGATTGAGGAAATAAACAAAGGTTATAAAAGAAATTGGATTACACAAAAGGCTAGGTGTAATTGAAAATGAAAAGGCTTGTAGTGATGATTCCTAATCATTAGCAATCATGAGAGAACAAAATATTTTTGGTGTATTTTCGGAGGGTATATGAAGTGAGTATTTATAGTTGTAAGTATTGTATAAGAATGTGACAATTGTTCATCTACTTGTCAAAAACTTTTCATGCAAAGAGGCATTTGGTAGGTGCTCTACACACTTGGCCATTAATAGCATAAAGGAGATCAAGCTACATAACCATTTACCTAGCCACTTGTCCAAAAAAATATTGAAATACTACCGCAATTAAAGTGTGAAAGCAATTTAAATAAATAAATGAGCTAGTCAGTAAAGAAATATAATCAAGGGAGTATAAGTGAGCAATATAAATGCCAGTATTTGCTTAAGATTGTACCTGTAATCGGACTGCAAAGAAACTGAAGCATTATTCCAATGCTAAGTAAAGACTTTAATGTCACATTTGAACCCCATATCAACTCGCATTTCTGCGATATACCTGGCTGAGTCAATGACATCTTCACTGCATGATTTTACTTCAATGTATTTCAAATAAGGAACGTCCTCAGGATCAAAGCAATAAGGGATTGCTTCGAGATGTGAACATCCTCTTAAAACCAATCGCCTAAGGTTATAAAAGGCTTCATAAGATGCTTCCCATTGTGAGAGTTCGAGATTTTCTAGCTTCAATAACTTGAGCTTAGGGAACTCTTCATCTCTCACTTCCCGTTCCTCCCTTTCAAAAACAACTTGTTGCAGTTTAAGTATCTCAAGGTTGACAAGTTTGGCAATGATTGAAATTTCAGCAGGCGGCAGATAAAAATTGCATAATGTCAGTTTCTTGAGATTCAATGGGAAATTTAATCTTGAAGGACCTACTTTTGGAAAATTGGAGAAGTGCACCTTTAGCGTTTCAAGTCGATGTAAAGACTCTAACACAGGGAATCTATTTTCATTCTTTCCCAACCCCATGAATCTGCAAATTCACATTTTAACTTTCGAAGATTGGGCGTTCTTCTCAATATTCTCTCCATATCTTCTGCATTGGAAACATATGGTGAGGAAAGTGTAGCCAAATCGTAAAGTTTTGAGGGGCTCTCATCAAAAGGGATTCATTCTTGTGCATCATAAAGTTAAACAAAGCTCTCTAACTTATGCTTATACGTAGAGGTGGCAAAATGGTTAAAAGAAAACAGATATCTACTCATATTATCCATTAAAAAATAGGTTGGATAATGAACATTTTAAAAACGGGTTAAATATGGATAAGAACCATATTATCCACTTAGAAAATGAATAACCAAATGGATAACTAATAATTTAACTTTTACATTTGTAAAGCCTCAAATTGGGGACTCCTCAAGGTTGGAAGACTAAGAATTCTCCCAAGAATGATTATATTTAAGAAGCCATGGATAATATGGACCGGATAACCCGTTTTTTATCCGTACCAGTTTCTGGAAACGTGCGTTACATGTTTATCTCATGCTAATCCATACAAATACTTTAAAATTATTATAATAAATAAGCGATGAGTTGCAAAAATTAAAGGAGAAAATGCAAGCTCAAACTAATGAATGACGTGCCTATTTAACCGATATTTATTATCATTGCAAAGCAAAAGCATATAGAGAAATTATTGTCGAATAACTCAGAAAAATAATGTTCAAACGACTTTAATTATGCAATTCTTATAACATATCAAGTATTCAACTTGACAGCATATTTTTTATATGTCAACAACATATAATTTAAATATAAAGCCTTCTTTTTAAGAGATTATTGCCTTCTCCTTTTTATATCCGCATACATACTGTTATTGAATGACATAATATTTGTAGAAACTATATAGAATTTCAATCAACGTATGCCTTAATCATTATGTACACCTACACTTAGTAATAAGCAAGTAGTAGTTATTTGTGATAGACATAATAGCTGCTGAAAGATATACAGATTTATATATAGCATATGCATGTGCCCTTTGGCCATGAGAAAATTCAAAATGATGATATAATCTTTGAAGAGTTTAAAGAGAGATCACAAATCATAAGACAAAATTGACACACAAAAAAGAAATTCTAGTATTATAGGAAAACTAATAAAATTTCTCATGCAACTGTAAATGTGAAGTTGAAAAGACAAGAAATGACATCTTTTTTCCCACGTCTCACCATCCATCACTTTGTTATACAACACCCAAAATGATGTGAAGAGTGAAACTGAAAATGTGAAAATGCAGGAATCACAAATTGAAGTCACAAAAGAGAGATGTGGTCTGTTGCAGAGTGTAACCAAGAACAGAAAAAACTAAAAGGTAAACTTGTAATCTATTGCAGAGTGAAGTAGGTGAAGTGGAAAAATCAATGGATCTTTTGGGGAAAAAGAAATTTATGACAGAAAAAAGAGAAATGTGATACAATAGACAATTGATATGCACTTTAATAGAGTGAAATAAAAACTGTAAGTCTGTAACTCCAAAAATATTCCTACTATCGCGGAAGATGAAGAACCAAAACTGAAAATTTGCTTCTGAAATTTATAGCTTACAACTTGCATTACTACTATCGAAGATGAAAGAAACTTAATTGAGATGCGAAAATGAAACAACAACAATAATAACAACCCAGTATAATTTCACTAGTGGGGTCTGGGGAGGGTAGTGTGTACGCAGACCTTACCCCTACCCTGAGATAGAGAGGTTGTTTTCGATAGACCCTCGGCATCCTTCCCTCCAAGAACTCTCCACCTTGCTCTTGGGGTGACTCGAACTCACAACCTTTTGGTTAGAAGTGGAAGTTGTTTACCACCAATATGAATGAAACTAATTAATAACTCAAAATGAAACTGAAGTACAATTTAGAATATGTATAGCTAGGACACAATATGAATGCTCTCAGCCTAATTAGATTCATTGAATTGATTGTCTGGAGCATTAAACTACTACTCTAATTAACTCGGCTAACTTCTAAAATAATTTTAAAAAATTATTAATTGATGGTTTAATATTTCTCTTTAGGGACAAAATAGTAATTCAAATATAAAAGGTATTATTGTAAACTGACTTTTAAGATAGAAGCGTCCTACTTTTAGTATAATATGATTAAATATGGGTCGGGTCGGATAATTTATCCGTTTTTTAAATTACCCGTTTTCGACCCGCTAATATCCGATCCGACCCGACCCGATCCGACAGTTTGCCACTCCTAGTAGTATATGTCTCAAATTAATCAGCCTCCACAAAGTATCTGGCAAATGTACCTGCTTTCCTCTAGTTCTTTTGATTATGAAGGTCTGAAGATTGGAAAGATTTTCTATAGATGATGGGATAGAAATCTGAGTAGTTTGAACAGTTAGATGATTAAGTTCAGTGGAAAAAGAATCCACAACCACGAACTCCAAATCAACACCCTAAGAAACTTGAAGCTGCCAAAGATGATAGAGGCATGTCCCATTGAAGATAATGTACCATTATTGACCTCCCTGAATAATACTGAACGAGCATGATGGCCTCCACCCAGCAAGATAATCCCCATTAGAGCAAAATGATACGCGGCGATGTGAAGGCTTTTCAGAATAAAACTGTGGAGGCTTGGCATCGTAATCTCTGGCAATGAAAATTTTAAGTAGGTTAAGGAACAAGAGCAAAAGTCAGAATTAATCAAAACTGAAAGCAGCATAGAAAGAGGTAAAATACCTTTTAAGGCACAGTAGGAAATTATTTTCTTTAGCTTTTGCCAGGCAGAACTCGAGCACTTGGTCGTGCAGACGGCATGCTTTTAACTTCCTATTTGATTTCTTCTTAGTGAAGATGACGAGCTCTCTTTCAATATAAGATCCTCTAGGTAATCTTCTGCAATATCCTCCAAACACTTCTCCTTATCATTTTCTATGAATCCCTCGGCGATCCATAGATTTATTAACTTAGAGATAAAAATCTCTGTCTTCTAAAAATGACCCAAAATATAAAAAGCATGGTCTCAGTTTATCAGGTAAATCATTGTAAACTAGTTTTACTAAATCCTTTGCGTCAACCTGGATTCGCCCACCAAAACTTAATTCCACTAGCTTCCAGCATTGTTCTGTCTTATCTATCTTTGCAAGAAGACCAGCCACTAAAACAATGCAAAGTGGTAGTCCTTTACATTTCTTGGCTATTGCTTTCCCCACTTCCCTTAGCTGCTCGGGGCAGATTCGTCCCCCAAATACCTTCCTCTCTAATAAGTGCCAGCTGTCTTTCTCGTCGAACGAATGTTGGTATGCAGGTTCTTTCTTAAGGACCTCAATCTCCCTTACGAGATCTGAGAGCCACATTGTAAGATAAGTAAGAGGAGCATCTCTAACTGCAAAAGAATCAACTATGTACTCAACCTCATATGCCTTATCAACGACTCTTGCCATAAGATGTTGCTGTTCGTCGTGTTTATTGTTGCCTTGTTTTGCAATATTCTTTTGGAAAGATTCAAGCTCCTCATGGACTACTTCAAGCTTGTACTTCAGAGATAAAACTGAACCAAAATGGCAAGAGATAAGCTCTTTCAAGCTGTCTAGAAGGAAATTGGAAAATCCCAACCCATCATTCTTGGGCAAATAGGATTTTACCCACTTTCGGACATCCTGAGAAATGAGTGTCTTGACTTGCTGAATCTTGTTGGAGAGAACTGTCAGTTCTTCTTTCCAATCGTCCCTGCTACTATCAGACAACGAGTAGACAACAAATCCAGCATGAATCACTATATTCTCAAGTTGTCTGAAGAAATGGATCCTCATCTCATCCGGAATATCGTTAATCAATGGCAACTCACTGAGAACAATTCTCAACGAGTTAAGATGCTTATGAAGTTTCTCGGTTTGATCCATAGTCAAGGAGGAAAACCAACTTAACCCCACCGACATGTGTAGTAGAGTCTCGCTGAAACCCAATAGCAGCATCAATATGTGACATGTTACGAGCTCCTGATAACCTTAAATCTCTCAAGACATCAGTGTAAATGACTCGGACACGTGGCTCAATAGGCTTAACCTTATTCTCCAGCAAATCAGAAAGCAAAGCTGACAAATGTATATTTCAAACAGATGTAGATGCTGTATTTTATTTCACACCAGCTTTGTAAATACTAAATTTTAGAAGCTCATGATTTGTACTACTAGTCCTTGGGGAGTATACTAGAGTCAGTTAAATATTAATTGAATTGGATTGTTATTATTTGGCTTACCTAGCGGGTGAGGTTAGGTGTCATCACGGCTAGTTGGATTTTGGGTCGTGACAAGTTGGTATCAGAACTCTAGGTTCATAGGTTCTACAAGGTGTATGACTCGATCGTCTTCAAAGGAAGTGATACCCTACGAACCAGAGTTGTAGAAACACCTGCGACAACTGAAATAAGTAAGAGACTTAACAAAAAAATTCTTGGGTCAAACTTCGACTCAAGATACCAAGAGAATGATGGAGTAGACTTAGCTGTAAGAGAGGTAGCACAACTAGAAGCTGCACGGAGAATTGCTAATGAGATCGTCAACGATGATGGGGGTCGAAGATTCAATCTAAACCGACCCTTGGTTGAAGACCAATTCGAGAATGCAGCACCCAGGCCTGGAAGATCATTGGGTGACTATGCTAAGCTAGTCTATAATCAAGGACTGTCAAGTGTCAGACTCTCACCCATAGCAGCAAACAACTTCGAATTGAAGCAAGGCTTGCTTCAAACCATCCAAAACAACTGCACTTTCAGAGGGAAGGTGAACGAAGATCCTAATACACACTTGATGGACTTTGAAGATATCATGAACACATTCCAATACAATGGAGTGTCAAAGGATGCAGTCTACTTAAGGGCATTCCCCTTTTCATTGAAAGATGATGCGAAGTAATGGCTTCGTAGCTTACCCGCAGGTTCTATCAGGACATGGGAAGATATGACCAAGAAGTTTCTTGACGAGTATTTCTCAACTGCAAAAACAGGGAAGTTGAGAAGGGAAATCCACAATTTCTGCCAGAAGGAGACAGAAACGGTTTTTTAAGCTTGGAAACGATTCAAGGAGATAGTCAGAAAGTATCAGCACAATGGAATCGATTTGTGGATGCAACTTCAGGATTTTTGGGATGGACTGACACCGTCCTCGCGACGAACTCTGAATACTGCATGTGGAGGTCCACTGATCAAGAAAACGTCGGAGGAGGTTGTCTTAATCCTTGATGAATTTTCTGAGGATGCTAATCAGTGATCGGCTCAGAGTAATGACAGAAAAAAATCAGTTGGGGTTCACCAGGTGGGCTCTAACACATCCATGCAAGACCAGCTAGACACCATGGCCAAGGAGATAAAAAAAAACTAACATTGGCCAAGGTACAGAATGAGCCGCAAGCAGAATGTGACTTTTGTGGATTGTGACACCCTACACATGAGTGTCAAGCATCATCTGAGGATGTTAACGCAGTGGGAAATTTTAATAGAGGAAAATACCAAGGTGGGAACAACTATAATGCTATGGGTCAAAGACATCCAGGTTTTTCGTGGAGTTCACTAGTGGGAGCTTGAATTCATGGCAGCAAAATAATTTCAGACCTCAGGGTCAAGGACCACCAGGTTTTCAGAACCAGCAGAGGCAGCAATACTAGCCACAACAGTCAAATCAATCTAGTATGGAAGACCTCATGAAGGCATTCATCAACAAATCAGATGAACAATTTGAGACTCAGGGCACAACCATCAGAGAGCCGGGCACGACCATCCGGAATTTAGAAAGACAATTAGGACAAGTTGCAAATTTTATATCTGAGAGGGCTCCTGGGACTTTGCCTCCTGACACTGAAAAGAACCCAAAGAAAACAATCAAAGTTGTATCTCTGAGAAGTGGAAAAATATTTGCTGGTCCAGTGGTGAAAGCGAGCCCGAGGTGGGGAACAAGCAGGCAGAGACACCAGCAGAAAAAAAAGAGGTGAAGAGCAGCAAGGCCAGAGCGGTGTTATCAAAGGCGAAAAGCGCAAAAAAGTTCTAAGATCCGTTGGGGCTTGAAGCGCAAATAAACCGTGGGCTTTAATGAAAAAAAAGCGCAATTAGAGAAAAAGTAAAAATATATATATGTAGTCCAAGACCAATAATTATAAGCATGAATAACACATATACGGACAAAAAAATTAAAACAAATTATGATAAAATGAAATATCAATTGTTTAGTGTCTCCTTTTAAGGATTACACTCATTGGCAAGGAAAAGTATGTCTTAGAGCCTTGATGCGATACTGAAGCGCCCCCAAAGTGAGGCGAAGTGCTCAACATGTTTTGAGCCTCGCTTCAGGGCTTAAGCGCACTTTAAGCGCACCTTTGACAATACTGGACCAGAGTAGTAGGGTACAAAAAGAGATTGAAGAAAGTAGACATTCTCCAGCTCTACCATTCCCTCAAACGATGAAGCGGGAGAAACTTGATAAATGATTTGGGCGATTCTTGGAGATGCTTAAGCAACTTTATGTGAACATTATCTTCAAATAGGTACTCACTCAGATGCCCTTATGCAAAGTTCTTGAAGAAAATCCTGTCTAGCAAGAGAAAATTAGAGGGAACAACAGTGATCAAGCTAAATGCCCACTACAGTGCCATATTTCAAAATAAAATTCCCCAAAAGTGTGGGGACCCAGGTAGCTTCACCATACTGTACTCGTAGGGGAGCGAAAAATTCGACAAGGGCCTCTGTGATTTTGGTGCGTCGATAAATCTAATGCCTCTGTCTGTATTCAGGAAACTGGAAGATGATCTTGGAGTGATCAAATCAATACCAGTGTCCCTACAACTGGCTGACCAAACCATCATTCCACCTGAGGGAATCATTGAGGATATTCTAGTGCGAGTGGACAAGTTTGTGTTGCTCGTAGACTTTATTATGGTGGATATGGAGGTGAATAAGGAGGTGCCTCTAATTCTAGGGAGACCATTCTTATGTGCAGGCAGAGCTATCCTTGATATCTATGAAGGGCAACTTATACTTAGAGTGGGAAATGAAAAAGTGGTGTTCCAAATGAAGAGGATGATGAAATACCCCAGTGATGAGGTGTCCCGCTACTCGTGTTTCAAGCCGGATGTTGTTGGAGAATTGGCTGAAAAATACAAGTTTGACAAGCTTATGAGGATACTCTATAGAGGTGTATTACTCAGTCAAGCACAGTGGATGATGAAGATCCTGAAATAAAAAAAGAGGTTGGAGCTCTTGAAACTAAGGATCAAGTGGTTGATGAGGAGTAACTAAAAGAGGAGGCTTTTAAGCCTAATGTGGAATTCAAAGTCCTCCCCACTCACTTAGAATATGTTTTTCTTGAAACTAATAATTTCCTGTGATTATTTCTACTTACTTGACAGTACACAGGAGCAAAATCTGGTGGAGCTGCTAAAACAAACTTTGGAGGAGGTAGTGCACAAGGAGATCATCAAATTGCTAGATGCGGGAGTGATTTTTCCCATCTATGATAGCTAGTGGATTAGTCCAGTACAAGTTGTACCTAAGAAGGGGGCATGACAGTGGTAAAAAATAAATATAATAAATTGATACCCACAAGAACAGTCACTGGGTAGAGAATGTGCATTGATTATTGAAGGCTGAATGATGCAACAAGGAAGGACCACTTCTCACTCCCCTTTATTGATCAAATGCTCAAGAAAGTGATTGGACATGGATGTTACTTCTTCTTGGATAGGTACTCAGTCTACAATCAGATACTCATTGCCCCAGAAGATATTGAGAAAATCACATTCACTTGCCCATCAAGTATTTTTGCTTACAGGAGGATGTCGTTTGGGTTGTGTAATGCACCTGCCACTTTTCAGAGGTGCATGATGTCTATATTCTCTGATTTAAATGGGAAGAAGTGTCTAGAAGTATTCATGCATGATGTCTATATTCTCTGATTTAAATGGGAAGAAATGTCTACAAGTATTCATGGATGATTTTACCCTCTTTGGTGTTGACTTTGAGGACTGCTTGAAGAATTTGGAGCTCGTGCGTGAACATTGCGAAGCCACGCACTTGGTTCTTAACCGGGAGACATATTACTTCACGGTGAAAGAGAGAATTGTCTTAGGCTACAAAGTAACTGCACATGAAATTGAAGTTGACAGAGCCAAGGTGGATGTAATTGCTAGGATTCCTCCACCAACGTCGGTGAAGAGCATAAGGAGTTTCTTGGGACATGATGGGTTCTATAGGAGGTTCATCAAAAACTTCTCCAGCATTACCAAACCGTTGACTGCACTGCTAGCGAAAGATGTCAAGTTTATTTTCAACGTGGACTGCTTAAGAGAATTCAAATTGATAAAGAAAAAATTTGTAAGTACTCCTATTATATGTGATGCCAGTGATGTAGCTATGGGGGCAGTTCTGGGGTAAAGAAAAGAGAATATATTTAGGCCCATTTACTATGCCAGCAGGATGTTGAATGATGCTAAAGTCAACTATGCCACTACTGAGAAAGAGTTCTTTGTTGTGGTCTTTGCTTTTGACAAGTTTAGATCATACTTGGTGGAGAGCAAAGTGATTGTACACACGGATCACTCAGCCTTGAAATATCGGTTGAGTAAGAAGGAGTCCAAGTCGCGTCTGATGCGGTGGGTGTTGTTGCTCCAAGAGTTTGACTTGGAGATCAAAGATAGGAAGGGCACATAAAATCAAGCCGCCGATCATCTATCTCGACTTGAGAGACATCCGGTTGAAACAGATGACGTAAGAGAAGAGTTCCCTGATGAGTAGATTTTCTCCATTGCTGCGGTCTCCGAAAGACCGCCTTGGTATGCTGATGTAGCCAACTTTTTGGCTAGTGGATGGTTGCCGCGTGACCTCTCTCATGATCAAAGAAACTCTTCTCTTACGTCAACTGGCTAGAAACTCAGGTTTTAGCCGTAGTATTGCACTCTAATTATTGTATTTTATGTGTGTTTGAACTTAAATGATAGTGAATTATACTTATTGCGTGTTTTATGCCTTGTAGGAAATGATTCTGAGCTACAACAACAATAACAACAACAACAACAACAACAACAACAACCCAGTATAATCCCACTAGTGGGGTCTGGGGAGGATAGTGTGTACGCAGACCTTACCCCTACCCTCGGATAGAGAGGCTGTTTCCAAATGACCCTCGGCATCCTTCCCTCCAAGAACTCCCCACCTTGCTCTTGGGGCGACTCGAACTCACAACCTCTTGATTGGAAGTGGAGGGTGCTTACCATCAGAGATGAAATCAAACAAGCTGGAGCTTTGAAGTCTAAGTAGAAGCCCAAAAAATTAGGCCGGGATCACGTTCGGGGGTCGAGGACCAAGTCCGGATATCACAAAGTGAACACATGAATTTACTGTAAGAAAAAGCCATTACCGCGCTGCATAGGGCGCGACAGTGCAAAAGTAGTCTGACAAGAAAAATGCGAGCTCTCTGGATTTCCTCACTAGCGCGCCGCATGGGGCGGCGCGGCTGTGCAAAATTGTCAGAGTGATCTCCAAGTTCGGCTAGGAAAGGGTAGTTTCGTCCGGGCTTGTTTCTACATGATATAAATACACTAAAAACACGATTTTGAAGAGACTTTTTACCTACAAAATATTGGAGAACCAACCAAGGTAAGAAGACTCAAGAATTCATCAATAATACAACCTGCAATCGGTACAATTAAGGGAGTTTGTATCGAAATCATTAGCTTTGATGTTTTCTTTGTTCTTAAACTTTTTTGAGATGTATTACTCCATTGTTATGGAGTAATTTCTATTAGGGTGTTGACAGATACGGTGTTTCGATAGCGTGATTAGGGATTCGATTCTTAATAATTGTTAGAATTAATTGATGGAGCTTTAATTTGTATTGTGAGTTATTTGTTGTTTTGCTTAATCGAAAGAAGAGTTTGATATTGAATTTTGTCACATCTTATGCTCTAGTTTAAATTCGTGATTCAAATAGGTAATCAAAAGAGCCTTTTGAATTGTTAATCGAACTAGAAAATAGGAAAATATTCGTGAGAGGTTACCCTTTAGATCATGACCATCATTTGATTGTTGTAATTGTTCACCGTGCTTCAATTGGATTAATTACTGAATTAATGTTTAATCGAAAGAGGAACATTAACTTCAAGTGCAATCTAATTATCGGTTGAATTCGTAAGGATAAACCGTATTATAGAGTGAATTAACTTAAGAATTGGATCCCGAGTATAAGTGTGTCTGCTAGGTTAGAAGAAGGCTTTTTCCGGTTACAATTTCAATACCTCCATTTTTTTCGGCGTGAAAAAGTTTTCCGATGATGAATCCCCTGAAAATCGGAGTGTATTTTGTTTTGCTTATGAATAGATCTTTTTGAGAGTTTAATTTGTGCATGAAAAGGATAGAAAAAAAAAACAAAAAACGAAATTAATGGAATAAGAATGGTTACACAAATTCGCCCGAAGTGTATACACCGGAATTAGAGAAGAAACGAAAAAAGAAGTAAAAAAAAAAACACAGAGAAAAAGGAAAAGGAAAAGAAAGTAACAAATTATATATCTCACTAGAAATGGTGAAAGAGCAAAACAAAAAAACTGAAAATAGTTTTTTCTCCAAGGAGAGTGAAATACACCCAATTTGCCACATAAGCGTTTAGGTGAGGGGTATTTATGCATTTTCTCTACTAATTAGGAACAGACGTTCGTAAGTTTTACAGGGTGAAAAACATGCCCTTCTTTGACTTGCTGAAAGAAATATGAATTGTAAATTAAGGAATAAATTTCTCTGTGTTAAAAATAATTCTCACGTGAATTTTCCAAATTAGACCAGCTTGGACGTTTATTTGGTCGGCCTTCTAAGCTTTTAAAAGATTGCTGTCATGAGCATATATGCTTGAGTTAGAACTTTGCGAAGTGAGAACAGAGGAAGGCGAGAACTGATAAAGTAGGAAAAGTCATTGACTGACACTGACTTATAGAACTGTGCGAAGCGGGAAAGAAGGAATAGGCTTTCACAGATTTATAGAACTGTGAGGGGGAGAATGTCTAGTTTACAAAGCTGAAGAGGGAGTTTGCTTTTAAAGCAAAGTTGGGGTGTAAACTTTCAAACTTTTCATTAGTCGTCCGTTTTGTTGGGCATCTATAATTAGTCGTCTCTTTTGTTTTTATTATTACTTCTGTCATTCTTTATTGATTCACACGTCAATTTTAACTATTCTTTTATCTTTTCTATTTACTTATTACTAGTGTTAGAACCCGCGCGATATACGGATAATTTAATACAATATTAATCTTATAAAGTTATGATATAATATATTAAATTATTTTAATAAATATTAGTTATTATTTTATTATTTCATGTAGTGTACAAAAATATAACAAAATCTATACAAAACAAAAGAATACATATTAAATAGTAATCAAATAAATTATATGTTCCTTATTACTCTTTATTATTATTAAATTAGCAAGTACTTAGTACTATATATTTACTAATATGACTTTTTATTAACTTGTCAATTATTTTTATATTTTGAAATTACTTCTCTTTTTTTATAATATAAATATATATATTATTACTCTGAAAATATTTTTTTTTAAACACTTATGTTATACTGTTCAAAATTCTTCAATTGTAGAAATTTATCAATAATTTTATTGAGTGTTATTTATTTATTATTTATTACTTATAAATCAAGTCTATAAATATCATAAAATTGTCTTTATCCCTATCTTTTCATACATTCTTTTCTACTGTAATATTTTATTAGTTTTCTTATTTTATAATTTACTAAAAATATAAATAATGTAATATTTTTTACTAAATTATAATTTTAAATTCATCAAAATATAAAGATTTAAGCCTTTTTGTTATTTTTATAAAAAATACCTACCATTTGAATGGAAAGTTTTTTATAAAGAAACTACTCCCCAGTTTGAATTGAAAGATTTTTTTATTTCTTTATTTTCGTTTTAATTATTTTAAAATAATTTTAAAACTCTAAGTTAAAACTATTCCACAATTTGAATTAGCAATATTTTTTAAAAGAATATTCTATAACTCCAACTTGAAACTAATCCCCAATTTGAATGGGCAGTGTTTTTTTTTTTTTGTAGCTAATTATAAGATATCTATATTTTTTAATTCAAATAGAGTAACCAATTAATTTAAAATTTAAAATTCAAAAGGGTTTTTAGTTAGAAATGTAGTTTATTTTGTCTTAAAACTCTAACTTGAAACTACTCCGTAATTTGAATTGGCAATTTTATTTTATTTTTAATTTCGTTTTTTATTGTAAAATAATTTTGAAACTACAACTTGAAATTACTCCCTAATTTGAATGGGTAGTTTTTTTTTAATATATATTTTTTCCTCCTTTTGTTACATCTAATTTCTTTTTATAAATAATTTTAAAATTTCAACTTGAAACTACTCCCCAATTTGAATTGGTATTTGATTTTTATATTTTTATTTTTTTATTATAGCTAATTATAAGATATCTATATTTATATCATTCAAATAGAATAACCAATTAATTCAAAATTTAAAATTCAAAAGGTTTTTTAGTTAGAAAAGAAGTTTATTTTATCTTAATATCCTATTGTTCTCAATAATATTATCTGAATTTTAATAAATAAAATATCTATTAAATTAATGAGACTTATATAAGCATCGAATAACTTTTTGGTTCTATATTTGTCTTCATTATATTATCCAATATTTATTAGCATATTACTTTATTTAAATTTTTATATGCTACTTTCATTTTATAATATAATGGAAGATATATATTTTTTATTTTATAAATTATTCTATTATTATCAACAATATGTTTTGAATAAAAAACTTTTTATTTTTAAAAATAAAAACAAAACTTATTTTAAAAAAACAAAGAAACTTTAAATTGGCATTTTGTTTTTGTAATTTTAGTGTTTTTATTTTAAAATAATTTAAAAACTCCAACTTGAAACTAATCTCCACTTTGAATGGACAATATTTTTAAATTTTGGTATTTTTATTATAAAATATTTTATTTTATTATTTGATAGCAATTTTCATTTTTTATTATAAAATATTTTTTCTTATTATTTTATAGATATTTAAATTAAAAAACAATAATCAATAACTAATTATTAATTACTTATGCCATGTGGCTTTATTCTAGGCTGCCACTTGGCTTAAGAAGAGAGCTTTTTCCTCTGCTTTTAATAATAATATAGATTCTGCGGCCGGTTTGTCGGATCCGCCAGTTGTACATTTACTTTTGTTTCCATTGTTTTTATTTGGTTCAACTCGGAGGAGTCGTTTGGTTTGAATGATAGGTAAATAATTATGGACTTATGGTATATAATTTGGTATAATATTATTTAATGTTCGTTTTGTATTTTAAAATTATGTATAATTAACTTTTGTGTAACTTAATATTCCAATTGGTGTATTATTTTATAGTATGAACATCAAAAGGACAAAATTGCCTTTATTTTTTCCCTAGAAGCCAATGAAAGTCAAGCATCTAAGGATATTATCGAACCTGAGTGCTTTTTAATTTAAAAATAGGCAAATATAGCAAATGGTATTTTGTATATCCAATTTTAATGCAAAGAATAAAACACCCAACAAGAATTAATCTGTGTATTACTAATCCCTATATAAGTGTATACGGATAAAATCGAGCTCATGATGCATCCTACCCTCCGATAAGATAAGCCAAGCTCGAGACATGGCAATAAGGGACCGAAATCAAGCCAAAGTCCCACCGGACTAGAACCCGGGGGCATGACGCCCGCCTTCAAGAATATCGAGGCCATGATCCCGGAATCAGTCTTATCCTCGAGTGACTTATGTCACAACTCAAAATTCTAACATGTCATGATGGCGCCTATCGTGGTACTAGGCAAGCTGACATTTATGAAATAACTCCAACATTTAACATAAAACGGATTTAAAATAGTTTAAATGATAACAACTTCTCATAAACATGATTGAAAATTCAAACTACAACGCGAAAATTCCGAACATCGGGGTGTCAATGAGTACATGAGTATTTATACATCACAAGTCCGGGAAATACTGTCTATGAAAATTTGAAACCAAATACAATAAGTGAAAAGATAGGGAAGGAGAAACAAAGTCTGCGAAACGCCGGCAGCTACTTTGAAATCTCCAGAAAATCAACTGTGCGCGAAAATCAACACCCACTGTGTCCGGGAACACCTAGATCTGCAGACGAAGTGCAGGGTATAGTATGAGTACAACCAACTCAGCAAGTAACAATACTAAATAAAGAACTAAAAGTAGTGACGAACTTCAAAGCTGAGTCCAATTACAATAATTTCCAACATGAAACAATTAAGGCCAAAACAGTAATTTCATATGCAGTTCAACTGAAACAGAGTGTAATATCTTTCAGAAATTATCAAGACAGTGATACATGGGAGCTAAGTGCAACAAGTATGAAATCAAATGCATCCTCTTATGGCCACAGTCACTCAGCATTCCCATTCACTCAGCACTCGGCACTCGCATTCAGTAGGTACCTGCGCTCACTAGGGGTATGTGCAGACTTCGGAGGAGCTCCTTCAGCCCAAGCGCTATAATCCGCACGGACAAATCATGTGTTGCACGGACAACTCACGTGCTATAGTATAATATCTAGATCCGCACGGATAACTCACGTGCTATAATATAATACCTCACAATCAGGATCTTTGCTTCACTCAGTCATCAATCTCTCCAGTCTCTCGAGCTCTCAGAAATCATAATAAATAGCCCAGACAATAATGATATGATGCATCAAGAATGAACAATAGAGAGTGAGATGTAATATACAAATAAAATGTGACTAAGTACAAACCGTAATTTAACAGATAATTCAACATGTATACGGCCTTTATTTGTTCCTATAATGCAATACGTAGTCTAAACATCATTTGTGGTTCAATTTCTCTAATACATGAAGAATGCATATATAACAATAGATTATACAATTACACGGTTCAACGGAATTTGACCAAGTCACAATTCCTACGGTGCACGCCCACACGCCCGTCACCTAGCATGTGCGTCACCTCAAAACCAAACACATGATACATAATACGGGGTTTCGTACCCTCAGAACCTAATTTAGAACTGTTACTTACCTTCATCCGAGGAAATCTCTTCTCTAATATACCCTTGCTTCGTGAAACAGTCTCCAAATGCCTCGAATCTAACCATAAACAATGCCATATAATCAATACAGGCTAAAGGAATCAACTTCATAAGAAAATGCTAAGTTATTAATCAAAATATTAAATCGGCTCAAAAGCCGCCCCCCGAGCCCGCGTCTTAAGATTCGATAAAAGTCACAAAAACACGAGTCTATCCATATATTTTTCAAAATCCGACACCACATCATCACCCAAATTCCCAAACCAAACTCTCCAAATCCCTAGATTCAAACTCCCAATCTACACCTTAAATACACACCAACTAGGTGGGAAAATTAATGGTGAAGCAATATTATTGATCAAACATAAGCACAGGGGACTTACCTCAAGAATCCCCTCGAAAACCCTCTCAAAATTTGCCTAAATTGTGCTTGAAATGTTTGAAATGAAGCCAAAATCACGAACCCTTGTATTTAACTTTCTGTCTAGCACTTCCACTTCTGCGGACACTTAACCGCATCTGCGGCGTCGTAAAAGCGACCAAAATTCCGCTTCTGCGGTGAACCAATGGAACCGGGCCTTCGCTTCTGCGGTCATTTTCCTCGCATCTGCGCAATCGCAGGTGCGGAATTGCCCATCGCACCTGCACAAACGTCCACTTCTGCGCCCATCACTCCCCTCATGCGACCACGCAGGTGCGGAAAAATCTTTGCACCTGCAACCACTATCATCCCCAAGTCTGGCCGCATCTGGGATACTCAGCTCGCACCTGCAATCAAAGCTCTGCAGGTGCGATTACACCAGCAGACTTCAACTACAACAGTCCTCCAACTCAAACTTTGATCCAAAATCACCCCGAGCCCCCGGGGCCTCAACCAAACATACCAACAAATCTTAAAATCTCATATAAACTTAGTCGATCCCTCAAGTCACATCAAACAACATCTACACGAATCGCACATAGATTCAAGACTAATGAACTTTGAACTTCCAATTCTTACAAACGATGTCGAAACCTATCAAATCACGTCTGATTGACCCCAAATTTTGCACACAAGTCGCAAATGAAATAACGAACCTACTCCATCTCCTGGAATCGGAATCCGACCCCGATATCAAAAGTCCACTTCCGATCAAACTTTCCAAAAATTCAACTTTCGCCATTTCAAGCCTAATTCCACTACGGACCTCTAAATCACAATCTCGGCAAGCTCTTTAGTCCAAAATCACCCAAAGGAGCTAGCAGAACCATCAAAACTCCATTACGGAATTGTTTACTCAAATATCAACATCTGATCAATCACTTCATCTTAAGCTTTCAACCTCGAGACTAAGTTTCTCACTTCATTCTGAAATCTCACCGGACCCGAACCGACTACCACGACAAGTCACATAACAGCTATGAGGTATAATATGAGCAGTAAATGGGGAAACGGGGCTACAACTCTCAAAATGACAGGCCGGGTAGTTACAAGTTCGAAGAACATTGTCAAACAATATAGCATAGCTAACAGAAGGCTGAAATATCCGGGATCGGCCAAAAATTACGGCAGAGATCTCGACGTGTATTGATAAGAAGCCGACAATCAGTGAATCAGAAGGTTTTTTACTTTTTATTGAGTTATACCTAAAATAGGACTCCCCTACTATATAAATATAACGACCCAAAATCCACTATAGGCCGTGATGGCGCCTAACACCACCGTCAGGCAAGCCAACGATGACTTATTAATTAATTACTCATTTTAGTAACTTGAAATCATAATCTTCTTAATTGAATAGTATAAAATAGAATTTACAGGATGAATAAAAATATCTACACGAACCCCCATAATGAATAACCCAAAGGAACTCCCAAACCCTGGTGTCATAAGTGCACGAGCAGTTTCTAAAGAGTACAATAATATTACAACATCTGTCCTGAATGTAATAAGACAGAATATAATAAATAGTACAATGGAGACTTGGTGGACTATGATGCGTAGCCTGAAATGTAGCTCACATGAAATCTCCCCAACAGGTGCGCCTATGCGCCAAGGTAGTCATCAATGAACCTGTCATGATCCTGCACATATATTGCAGAAGTGCAACATGAGTACGTAAATCAACGCGTACCCAGTAAGTATCTAGCCTAACTCCAAAGAAGTAGTGACGAGGGGTCGACATCGACACTTACTAAAGGTCCAAATAAGTAATATAATAAAACATGAGCAGATATAAAGCATACGACAATGATGGGGTAAATACGTAAGTTACATAATCTTCCAAGCGCTATAATCCGCATGGATAACTCACGTGTTGCACGGATAACTCACGTGCCATAATATAATATCTGGATCCGCACGGACAACTCAAGTGCTGCACGGACAACTCATGTGCTATAGTATAATATCTGGATCCACACGGATAACTCACGTGCTATAGTATAATACCTCACAATCAGTCCCTTGGACTCACTCAGTCATCAACCTCTCCAGTCTCTCGGGATATCAAAAATCATAATAAGCAGCCCAGACTGTAATGATATGATGCATCAAGAATGAACAATAGAGACCGAGATGTAATAGACAAATAAATTGTGACTGAGTACAAACCGTAATTTAGCAGATAATTTAACATGTATACGACCTCTGTGGGTCCCTATAATGCAACACATTGTCTAAACATCATTTATGGTTCAATTTCTCTAATACAAGGAGAATGCACATATAACAACAGATTATACAATTACAGGGTTCTACGGAATTTGACCAAGTAGCAATTCCTACGGTGTACGCCCACACGCCCGTCACCTAGCATGTGCGTCACCTCAAAACTAAATACATGATATATAATACTGGGTTTCGTACCCTCAGAACCTAATTTCGAACTGTTACTTACCTCCATCCGAGCAAATCTCTACTCCAATATATCCTTGTCTCGTGAAACGGCCTCTGAATTCCTCGAATCTATCCATAAACAATGCGATATAATCAATACGGGCTAAAGGAATCAACTCCATACGAAATTGCTAAGTTATTAATCAAAATCAAAAATCGGCTCAAAATCCGGCCCCCGAGCCCACGTTTCGAAATTTGATAAAAGTCACAAAACCCGAAAGATCACTCAACCACGAGTCTATCCATACCAAATTTATCAAAATTCGACAACAAATCGTCACCCAAATCCTCAAATCAAACTCTCCAAATCTCTAGCCTCAAACTCCTAATCTACACCTTAAATACACACCAACTAGGTGGGAAAATCAACGGGGAAGCAATATTATTGATCAAAAATAAGCACAAGGGACTTACCTCAAGAATCCCCTCGAAAACCCTCTCAAAAATAGCCTAAACCGTGCTTGAAATGTTTGAAATGAAGCCAAAATCACGAACCCTTGTATTTAACTTTCTGTCCAGCACTTCCACTTCTGTGGACACTTAACCACATTTGCAGTGTCGCAAAAGCGACCAAAATTCTACTTCTGCGGTGAACCAGTGGAGTTGGGCCTCCGCTTTTGCGGTCTTTTCCCCTGCATCTGCGCAATCACAGGTGCGAAATTGCCCATCGCACCTGCGCAAACGTCAGCTTCTGCGACCACGCAAGTGCGGAAAAATCTTCGCATCTGCGACCATTGTCCTCCCAAGTCTGGCCGCATCTGTGCTCCTCAGCTCACACTTGCAATTAGGGGTGTTCAAATGAAACTGGAAAGCCAATCCGAACCGGTAAACCGAGTCAAACCGACTTAATAAACCGATAATCACTCGGTTTGGTTTGGTTTGGATTTAAATTTTAAAAAATCGATAATATTTGGTTTGATTTGGTATTAAATCCCAAAAAAACGCACCAAACTGCCAATATATACATATTTAAAATATATATGTGTGTGCGTGCGCGTGTGTCTTTTATTTTATAATATTAATTGAATCTTCTCTATCTTTTTTATAATTTTGGTTCATCCCAAGTCCAATACTAATGCAAATAAGTAGAGCAGAAAACCCCTCGCCCATTTGTCCCCTAGCCTATTTAAGTTTAAGATAAAATAAAATTCTGTCTTTTGGAGGTAAAAAGAAAAGTCAAAACCCTAGTTAAAAAGAAAATTGCCAAAATCATATTAACGAAAGCCAAAGCTAGTCTCATTTTCCAGCACATGAACAATACTATTTCAATTTCTTCTTAGTTTTTGTCGTCAATAATGGCAACCCCAGTAAGAAGTAAGAACTACTACTTCAATTTTAACTTTTCAATATATTTTTCAATGTGTTTGCCACAAAGGAAAAAACAGAGAAATTGGATATTTTGATTTTTAATTGATTGTGGTTATTATCCTCTAAAATAGCTTATTACTTGCTTTGTATCCCTTTTCTGATTCTTTCTGCTTTAGAAATCAATTTTGTCCTTAGTAGTTTTCTATTATGAAATGTTAGTATTCTAAATTTGGTTTTCTATTGTATACTTGCAAATGATAATGCTTCCTTTTTTCACATCAATATATATGAAGTTTCTGTCCTCTTGATTGATCTAAAACAAAAGCTCTATGTTTAAAAATATTGCCTAATTGAGGAGCTATTTGTAGATGACACCAATTTAGTCACATCCTCCTTACATTTTGCTGTCATGTATCTTGTTTTTGTTTTTATTTTTTTAATCTCACTTATATAAATTTCTTTGTATTATAAACTATATCTTTAAAAACCGAAAAAATCCGCAAAAATCGAACCAAATCAATTGTAACGACCCAGCCGGTCGTTTCGGGATTTATAGCCCCATTTCTCCCATTTATATTTCTTTTATGCTCTTAAGCTATATTATGATATATCGGGTTAGTTGGTTCGGGTCCAGAGTGGTTTCGGAGTAGAGTGAGATACTTAGTCTCTTATTTAGAACCTTAAGTTGGAAAAGTCAACCGGATATTGACCTATGTGTAAACGATCTCGGAATTAAATTTTGATGGTTTCATTAGCTTCGTTAGGTGATTTGGAACTTTGGAGCGTGTCTGGGATGTGATTTGGAGGTCCGTGGTAGAATTAGGCTTGAATTGGCGAAATTGGAAATTTGGCGATTTTCGGTCGGCAGTGAAAAATTTGATATCGGGGTCGGAATGGAATTCTGGAAGTTGGAGTAGGTTAGTAGAGTCATTTGTGACGTGCGTACAAAATTTGAAGTCAAACAGACGTGGTTTGGTTGGTTTCGGCATCGGTTGCCGAATTTGGAAATTTGAAGTTCTTAGGCTTGAATCCGAGAGTAATTTGATAATTTGATATTGTTTTGAGTGATTCGAAGGTTCGACTAAGTTTTTATGTTGATATATGACTTTTTGATATTTTTGGTTGAGGTCCCGAGGGCCTCGGGATGATTCCGAGTGATTAACGGATTTGTCAAAGTTGGAAAATGCAGCTGAAGCTGCTGCTACTTCTATTTCCGCACCTGCGGAAGGAGGAGTCGCATATGCGAGGTAGCTGGTGCGCAGGAGGAGTTTGCAGGAGCGGGCAGTGCTGGGCTAGGCAGGATGCGCAGGTGCGAGTTGGAGATCGCATCTGCGAGCCCGCAGGTGTAAAACCTGAGGCGCATATGCGGAAAGGGGGGTGCTGGGCAGGCTTCGCAGAAGCGGAGGAAACGCGCAGGTGCGCTTTCGCAGGCGCAGGGTTTTGGGCCGCAATGCGGAACCTGGGATCCTAAGTGATTTCCGCACCTGCATGGATTTTCTGTAGGTGCGGTGGTGCAGAAGCGTGAAATGTTTCCGCAGGTGCGAAAAACCTGGGCAGAAACCATTAATAGTACCCTTCGTGAATTTGGTTCATTTCCACCATTTTCAAATCGGTTTTTGGAGCTTTTGGAGTGATTTTGAAGGGTGATTCAAGCGCCATCAGTGAGGTAAGTTGCTTGAGCACTAATAGTCGTATGTATGGTGATTTTCCGTTGTTTAATCATGTAATTAGTGAAAATGAGGGGGTTAGGACTTGGGATATTTGGAGAGTAACTTAAGGATTTGAAAGACCAAACGATGTCAGATTTTGATAAATTTGGTATGGTTAGACTCGTGAGTGAATGGGCTTTCTAGTTTTGTAATTTTTTTTGGATTTCGAGACGTGGGCCCTGGGGCCGGTTTGAGCCAATTTCGGGTTTTGCCTAACTTTCTAGTTTTTCTTGTCGAATTCATTCCATTAGCGTATATTGATGGTATTGTACTGATTGTGAATAGATTCGGAGCATTTGGAGGTTGAGTCGAGAGGCAAGAGCATTACGGGGTAGAGATTTGACCAGTTTGAGGTAAGTAACGATTGTAAATCTAGTCCTGAGGGTATAAAACCCCGGATTTCATATCATTTTACTATTTTGAAGTGACGCACATGCTAGGTGACGGGGCGTGTGGGCGTGCACTGTTGGGGATTATGACTTGGTACGTCCCGTAGCAACTGTGAAGTTGCATATTTTGTTGAAACTATATGATACTTATATGTTTTAGAAAGAGTTTCTGTAAATTGGGCTGAATGCTATGTTTTGGGCCTTGTGCCAGTGCTGTTTGGACCCTTAGGGGCCTTTTCTTACTATTCTCTCACTGTTTTCGATCGAAAATCTATACTCAGTCATGGTTATACTTGTTTACTATATAACTCAGTTTTATGACTCTATTTTGATGCATATAAATGTTGTTTTGGGATGAATACCCTGTTTTTATACTGAAATGCCTGAGTGGCTTGAGAGGTTTATGATTGAGTGAGGCCGAGGGCTTGATTTGTGAGGATATTTATGGGGCCGGGTTGCACATCGCAGCATGTTCGATATAGGCCGAGGGCCTGAGTGATTTATGCCATAATTTAGCTTGATATAGCGCTTGGGCTGAAGGAGCCCCTCCGGAGTCTGTACACACCTCCAGTGAGCGCAGGTACCTACTGAGTACGAGTGGCGAGTGCTGAATGGCTGAGAGGCATGAGTGATTGTGAGGTATGCCCGAGTGGAAAGAGTGATTGTGAGGTATGCCCGAGTGGTATGAGTGACTGTGAGGTTTGCCCGAGGGGCTATATATGAGTGATGTTTTGCCTGAGGGACTGTTTATGATTTCATCATTTTTCTCACCTTTGCATTGAGCCTTTATTTGAAAAACTGTTGAAAAATATCTTTAAATGATTTTTACTGGAACCAGATTTAAACGAGATAATTTGATTCAAACACTGATTTTTAAAGCATGTTATACTTTACTGATGTTTTTGTGATATGAACTTGATATGCTTTATTGCTCGTCGCTACTGCTCAGCCTTTATTTATTGTTGTTATTTACTGACTTGGCGTACTCACGTTACTCCCTGCACCTTGTATGAAGATCCAGGTGTAGCTGGGCACGGTAGCAGTTGTTGATTATTCTAATTGCAGATTTTCTCGGGGATAGCAAGGTAGCTGCTTGGCGATCGCAGCCCTTGCCCTTCTCCCTCTTATCTTCCTTTAGTTGTATTTAGCTATTTTCCAGAATATGTTAGTCTTGATATTGTCAGAAATATGGTAATAGATGCTCATGACTAGTGAAACCCCGATGTTGGGCTTTTCTTTTCCTCACTTTTGTTTTGATTTGAACTCCTTTACGAAGGTTTTTATGTTAAATAGCATTGAAATTATCTCTAAAATGAAAATATCGGCTTGTTTTGGAAATGAGTCGGCTTGCCTAGTTCCACAATAGGCGCCATCACGACAGGGGTTAGTTTGGGTCGTGACACCGATAAAACCGATAAAATTGAAACCGATAAAATTTATATTATATTGGTTTGGTTTGGTTTGAATATTAAAAAAACCGCCTTAGTTGGTTTGGTTTAGTTTTAAGAAAAAACCGAGCCAAACTGAACCACGAACACCCCTACCTGTGATCAAAGCTCCGTAGGTGCGATTACGCCAGCAGACTTCAGCTACAATAGTCCTCCAACTCAAACTTTGATCCGAAAACCTTCCAAAATCACCCCGAGCCCCCGGGGCCTCAACCAAACATACCAACAAGTCTTAAAACCTCATATGAACTTAGTCGAGCACTCAAGTCACATCAAACAACATCAACTACACGAATCGCACATAGATTCAAGCCTAATGAACTTTGAACTTCCAATTCCTACAAACGATGCTGAAACCTATAAAATCACGTCTGATTGACCCCAAATGTTGCACACAAGTCACAAATGACATTACAGACCTATTTTCAAAATCGGAATCCAACCCCGATATCAAAAGTCCACTCCCGGTCAAACTTTCCAAAAATTCAACTTTCGCCATTTCAAGCCTAATTTCACTACGGATCTCTAAATCACAATCCGGGTACACTCTTTAGCCCAAAATCACCCAACTGAGCAAACAGATCCATCAAAACTCCGTTCCAGAGTCGTTTACTCAAAGATCAACATCTGGTCAATCACTTCATCTTAAGATTTCAACCTCGAGACTAAGTTTCTTATTTCATTCCGAAATCTCATCGGACCCAAACCGACTACCCCGTCAAGTCACATAACAGTTATGAGGTATAAAATGAGTAGTAAATGGAGGAACGGGGCTACAACTCTCAAAACGATAGGCTGGGTAGTTACAACTTCAAAGAACATTATCAGACAATCCAGCATAGCCAACAGAAGGCCAAAATATCAGGGACCAGCCAAATATTATGGCGGAGATCTCGACGCATATCGATAAGAAGCCGACAATTAGAAAATCAGAATGTTTTTTACCTTTTATAGAGTTATACCTAAAATAGGACTCCCCTAATATATAAATCTCACGACCCAAAATTCACTATAGGTCGTGATGACGCCTAACACCGCCGTCAGGCAAGCCAACGATGACGTATTAATTAATTACTCATTTTAGTAACTTGAAATCATAATATTCTTAATTGAATAGTACAAAATAGAATTTACAGGGTAAATAAAAATATCTACACGATGCATGAGCACAAGTGTCACAAGTGCATGAGCATTTTCTAAAGAGTACAATAATATTACAACATCTGTCCCGAATGTAATAAGATAGAATATAATAAATAATACAATGGAGACTCGGTGGACTGCGATGCGTAGCCTGGAATGCAGCTCACATGAAGTCTCCTCAACAGGTGCGCCTACGCACTAACGAGGTCATCAATGAACCTGTCATGATCCTGCACATTTAGTGCAGAAGTGAAGCATGAGTACGTAAATCAACGCGTACCCAGTAAGTATTTAGCCTAACCCCGAAGAAGTAGTGATGAGGGGTTGACATCGACACTTACTAAAGGTCCAAATAAGTAATATAATAAAACGTGAGTAGATATAAAGCATACGGCAATGATGGGGTAAATCTGTAAGTTACATAATCTTCCAATTACTTCTTTTAAAGCAAAAATTTCTAAATCTTGTATTCTTCCTTGTTAGCTCAGGAAATGTCAAGTGTCATCATAAAATACACCCGTAGTACCATAAATGAAATGCCGGGCATCAGTAGAGAGGTTAACTCGTGACTGTTCGGTCTACAAGTGATATAACGCACAATTTTGCCGAGGTCGTTCGGCCCGATCCGGAATAATATGTACAATGCCGAGAGTCGAGCGACACGAACCATAGATGCATTTATATACTGCCGGGGCGTTCGGCCCGATCCGTAAGAAAATAAAGGAAGTTATTGAATTACGAGATACATGTTTACAACACCGTACGTGAGTACAAAATGGATATAATCTTTAACGTTTCTCAAATAACTCGCCCACAACTCAAAGTGTTAAGGCTCGGCCTAGTATAAGTATAATTATTTCTAAATCAATTTCATTTATAACTTTGATTAATTAATGTCAGCAGCATGAGTTCAACTAATTCAAATATTACAGGATAAGATCCTAAGTCTACCCGGACATAAACATGTTATAGCTACGTACGGACTCTAGTCACCCCGTGCGTACGTAGCACCCATAACTAGTTGCACATAACAATAAATATCACATAGAGGTTAGTTTCCCCCTCACAAGGTTAGACAGGAGACTTACCTCGCTGCGAAATTCTAAAGACGGCTCCAAGGCCTCCGTAACACCTCAAACCAAAGCCCGTCGTTCCAAAACTATTCAAACAATATGCAAACCAATCAAAACATACTCTCATACCCATCATTAATACATTTAAATAATTCCCAACTCCGCTCGAGAAGTCTATAAAGTTAACCCTCGGGTCCACGTGCCCCGATTACGAAAGTTTTAAAAGATAAACTTTACCCATTATTCCAAATTCCATGCCCAATTTTGTGGTCAATTTCAAAAAAATATCAAATTCTAGGTTTTCTACCAACCCCTCCCCCCTACAATTTCTACTAATTTCCATGTTTAAATCCCTTTACAAACCATGTATTTAACTTCTAATAGATGGGAATCACTTACCTTGTGTTGCGTGAAGAAAATCTCCCCTTGAAGCTCTCCAAACCCCAACCAAGAAAAACATGGAAGACAAATGGGCCAATTCCCGTTTTTATAAAACCTTACTGCCCAGCGACTTTCCGCACCTGTGGACACTAGCCGCACTTGCAGCTTCGCACCTACTAAAAATCCATCGCAGGTGTTGTTCACTCTAAGCCAGATGAAATCCGCTTCTGCGGCAAACCACGCACTTTTGCGTTCCCGCATGTGCGGATACTCCTTCGCTTCTGTGACCCAGCTGCCACTCTCATTTTCCGCTTCTGCGAAGCTCCCCTCGCATATGCGGGCTGGTAGATGCGGAAATGCACTCGCATCTGCGGTCATCCCAGCTAGTCCAAAGGTTGCTTCTGCAGCCACAGTGCCGCTTCTGCAGCTCCGCACCTGCGGCCAAAACCTCGCCGGTGCGGTTACACCAGATATGTTGCCACCAGCCTTTTTATAAGGCCAAAATCAATCTGTTAACCATCCAAAATCCACCCGAGACCCCCGGGACTTTACCCAAATATACCAACACGTCCCAAAATACAATACTAAGTTAGTCGAACCCTAAATTACGTCAAACAACATCAAAATCATGAATCGCGGCTCGAATCAATCTTATAAATTTTCAAATTTCCAAATTCTATATCTTGTGCCGAAACATATAAAATCAAGTCCGATTAACCTCAAATTTTGCATACAAGTCATAAATGACATGGCGAAGCTACTCCAAGGCTCGAAATTCCAAATAGACATCGATAACATTAAAATCCACTTCAAGTTAAACTTAAGAATTCCTTAAACTTTCAAAATACCAACCTTCCATAATAAGCGCTGAAATGCTCCCTGGTGATCCGATACTCAACCCGAACATACGCCTAAATCTGAAATCATCATACGAACCTACCGGAACCTTCAAATACCGATTCCTAGGTCGTTAATCAAAATTCATTCCTTAGTAAATTCTTCAAACTCAAAACTTCCGAAATTAGAATTTTCATTCCAAATCTACTCCGAACTTCCCAAAATTCAATTCCGACCATACGTACAAGTCATAATACCTGAAGTGAAGCTACTTGAGGCCTCAAACCGCCGAATGACATGCTAGAGCTTAAAATGACAGGTCGGGTCGTTACATTCTCCCCCACTTAAACATGCGTTTCTCCTCGAACGTGCTAAGGACTACTCCGGAGTTGTACAAAATCACTGTACAACACCTTATGCACCTACCCGTGTCACCACATTCCAGTTGAACACATTAGTTCTAGCCAGTCTGAAAATCCTCCCTATAACCTTAGCTAACAAGCTTAAAAAACCAAGTTCCAACTTCTGAATTTCTTTACAAGACATGATTCTAACACACAAACATCGTACCAAAACACGACCGTACACCTTTTGCTGAATTCACACCATGCCCCATATAATTCACATGCCCCCTAATAATATCCTTCGACAACAATAGCTGAAATTTCACGAATCTGATGCCCGCAATACATCTCATGATGCATATAAATCATGTTTCAAATCTCGCAATAATTCCACGACGAAAAAAGGATGTGTAAAAACTCATAACCACCTGCCGAATCAATAATTCATGGAGTCTCTCCTCCTGACAAGAACCATTATCTCACTCTGAACTGAATAACGATATTTTCTCACTTAGGTGTCTTATATAAAGCTGATTGGTTCAGGTCTAATAATCTCTCCTCACCCCGTACAAACCGCTCAGGCTCTAAGTCGTCTCAAATACTGACTCAGATCTCATATGATGCCATCAATGCGCTGACAAGCTACAATTTGAATATGACACATAAGGAGGAATGAACTCTAGAAAAGAATTATCCAGCCCGCGTAATGAATAAAACGGTCGAATAGATGTTATGAACCCTTCTTAGAGGATGAGAAAAAAAATATGCAGGGATAGCCGTATTCAACGTGACACTGTTGTAGTGTGCAACCCGGTCCAAATAATGTACCCGTGGCGGCGTGTCACCCGATCCACTCATAATAATAAATAAGGACATATTTCATCAACCCATAATGCTTCTACCTTCGGAGTACCGAATATCGGCCACAAGCACGCTAAGTGCAAAAGCACAACTCTAGGGAGACAGATAGCGCAATACACAACAAAAACCCAAGCATAAGCTACACGGGACCTCAACACGTGCGAGAATAATCAGGTCGCCTCACAACCCATATGGCACAATAGATATTTACATGGGATAGCTAACGACAGGAATAATATCCAATGCCCAACAACTCCTCCGTAAGTAATGCTATGACGAATGAACACGTCCGACCTAACGTAGGGAACACATTCATATTAGGCCCGCCAACAAACCTCAAACCGCTTTCGATCATACCACACTGGGCCAATAACCTTCCAAAGATCCACAATGGCACTAATCATAACAATAAGAACAACTGTCAAATTGGAAACAAACTAACACGGGCCACAACCCAAGGAATAGAATGCCTCTCAGGCATAAACTCTCACATTTGTGATACTACCATAACCCCCATACTTGGTTTTAAATCTTTAACAATCAAGTTAACATGCCACACTTATTTAAATCTCCCCGGACCCGAACCGACTATCACGTCAAGTCACATAACAGCTATGAGGTATATAATGAGCGATAAATGGGGGAACAAGGATACAACTTTCAAAACGACAAGTCGGGTAGTTATAGCTTCGAAGAACATTGTCAGATAGTTCAGCATAGCCAACAGAAGGCCGAAATATCCGAGACCGGCCAAATATTATGGTGGGGATCTCGGCGCGCATCGATAAGAAGCCGGCAATCAGATAATCAGAAGGTTGTTTTTTACCTTTTATAGAGTTATACCTAAAATAAGACTCTCCTACTATATAAATGTCATGACCCAAAATTCACTGTAGGTCGTGATGGCGCCTAACATCGCCGTCAGGCAAGCCAACGATGACTTATTAAATTAATTACTCAATTTAGTAACTTGAAATCATAATCTTCTTAATTGAACAGTATAAAATAGAATTTACAGGGTGAATAAAAATATCTACACGAACGCCCTTAATGAATAACCGAAGGAACCCCCAAAATCCGGTGTCACAAGTACATGAGCATTTTCTAAAGAGTACAATAATATTATAACATCTGTCCCGAATATAATAAGACAAAATATAATAAATAGTACAATGGAGACTCGGTGGACTGTGATGCGAAGCCTGGAATGCAGCTCATATGAAGTCTCCCCAACAGGTGCGCCTACGCGCCAAGGTAGTCATCAATGAACCTGTCATGATCCTGCACATTTAGTGCAGAAGTGAAGCATGAGTACGTAAATCAACGCGTACCCAGTAAGTATCTAGCCTAACCACGAAGAAGTAGTGACGAGGGGTCGACATCGACACTTAATAAAGGTCCAAATAAGTCATATAATAAAACATGAGCAGATATAAAGCATACGACAATGATGGGGTAAGTCTGTAAGTTACATAATCTTCTAATTACTTCTTTTAAAGCTAGAATTTCTAAATCTTGTATTCTGCCTTATCAGCTCAGGAAATGTCAAGTGTCATCATCAAATAAACCCGGAGTACCATAAAAGAAATGTCAGGCATCAGTAGAGAGGTTAACTCGTGAATGTTTGGTCTACAAGTCATATAACACACAATTCTGCCGAGGTCGTTCGGCCCGATCCGGAATAATGTGTACACTGCCGAGAGTCGAGCGGCACGAACTATAGATGCATCTATATACTATCGAGGCGTTCGGCCCGATCCGCAAGAAAAGGAAGGAAGTTACCGAATTATAAGATACGTGTTTACATCACCGTACGTGAATACAAAATGGATATAATCTTTAACGTTTCTCAAATAACTCGCCCACAACTCAAAGTGTTAAGGCTCGGCCAAGTATAAGTATAATTATTTCTAAATCAATTTCATTTATAACTTCGATTAATTAATGTCAGCGGCATGAGTTCAAATAATTCAAATATTACAGGATAAGATCCTAAGTCTACCCGGACATAAACATGTTATAGCTGCGTACGGACTCTAGTCACCCCGTGCGTACGTAGCACCCATAACTAGTTGCACATAACAATAAATATCACTTAGAGGTTAGTTTCCCCCTCACAAGGTTAGACGGAAGACTTACCTCGCTCCGAAATTCCAAAACCAGCTCCAAGGCCTCCGTAACACCTCAAACCAAAGCCCGTCATTCCAAAACTATTCAAACAATGTGCAAACCAATAAAAACATACTCTCATACCCATCATTAATACATTTAAACAATTTCCAACTCCGCTCGAGAAGTCTATAAAATCGACCCTCTGGTCCACGTGCCCGGTTTACGAAAATTTTAAAAGATAAACTTTACCCATAACACCGCGAACTAAAATATATAACTTATTCCAAATTCCATGCCCAATTTTGTGGTCAATTTCAAAAAAATACCAAATTCTAGGTTTTCTACCAACCCCTCCCCCCTACAATTTCTACTAATTTTCATATTTAAATCCCTTTACAAACCATGTATTTAACTTCTAATATGTGGGAATGAATTACCTTGTGTTGCATGAACAAAATCTCCCCTTGAAGCTCTCCAAAATCGCCACAACCATGTGAAAAATGGAAGAACAATTGGGCCATGTCCCGGTTTTATGAAACCTTACTGCCCAGCGACTTTCCGCACCTGCGGACACTAGCCGCACTTGCGGCTCCGCACCTGCAGAAAATCCATCGCAGGTGTGGTTCACTCCAAGCCAGAAGAAATCCATTTTTGCGCGACTGCTTCTGCGGCAAACCACGCACTTTTGCGCTCCCGCATGTGCGGATACTCCTCCGCTTCTGCAACCCAGCTGCCCCTCTCATTTTCCGCTTCTGCGAAGCCACCCTCGCATCTGCGAGCTGGCAGATGCGGAAATGCACTCACATCTACGGCCATCTCAGCTAGCCCAAAGTTCGCTTCTGCGGCCATAGTGCCGCTTCTGCGACTCCGCACTTGCGGCCAAAACCTTGCAGGTGCGGTTACACTAGATATGTTGCCACCAGCCTTTTTATAAGGCCAAAATCAATCTGTTAACCATCCAAAATCCACCTGAGGCCCCCGGGACCTTAACAAAATATACCAACACGTCCCAAAATACAATACTAACTTAGTCGAAGTCGTAAATTACGTCAAACAACATCAAAATCATGAATCACACCTCGAATCAATCTTATAAATATTCCAATTTCCAAATTCTATATCTTGTGCCGAAACATATAAAATCAAGTCCGATTGACCTCAAATGTTTCATACAAGTCATAAATGACATGGCGAAGCTATTGTAAGGCTCAAAATTCTAAATAAACATCGATAACATTAAAATCCACTTCAAGTTAAACTCAAGAATTCCTTAAACTTTCAAAATACTAACCTTCCATAATTAGCACCGAAATGCTCCCTGGTGATCCGATACTCAACCCGAATATACGCCCAAGTCCGAAATCATCATACGAACCTATCAGAACCTTCAGATACCGATTCCTAGGTCGTTAATAAAAAATCATTCCTTACTCAATTCTTCAAACTCAAAGCTTCCGAAATTAGAATTTTCTTTCCAAATCAACTCCGAACTTCCCGAAATTCAATTCCGACCATACATACAAGTCATAATACCTGAAGTGAACCTACTCGAGACCTCAAACCTCCGAATGACACGCTACAGCCTAAAACGACCGGTTGGGTCGTGACATTCTCCCCTACTTAAATATACATTCGTCCTCGAACGTGCTAAGAACTGCCTCAGAGTTGTCCAAAATCACTGTACAACACCTTGTGCACCTACCCGTGCTACCACATTCCAGTTGAACACATTAGTTCGAGCCAGTCTGAATATCCTCCCTACAACCTTAGCTAACAAGCTTAAAAAACCAAGTTTCAACTTCTGAATTTCTTTACAAGACCTGATTCTAACCCACAAACATCGTAACAATTACCACACACCGTACCAAAACACGATCGTACACCTTTTCCTGAATTCACACCATGCCCCATATAATTCACATGCCCGTAATAATATCCTCCGATTACAATAGCTGAAA
This sequence comes from Nicotiana otophora, assembly GCA_000715115.1. Classification (NCBI taxonomy): domain Eukaryota; kingdom Viridiplantae; phylum Streptophyta; class Magnoliopsida; order Solanales; family Solanaceae; genus Nicotiana; species Nicotiana otophora. The sequence goes on along the minus strand of AWOL01S0010451.1, from coordinate 106,533 downwards.
GTTCACGAATCTGATGCCCGCATTACATCTCATGACGCATATAAATCATGTTTCAAATCTCACAATACTTCCACGACGAAAAAAGGATGTGTAAAAACTCATAACCACCTGTCGAATCAATAATTCATGAAGTTTCTCCTCCTGACAAGAACCATTACCCCATTCTGAACTAAATAACGATATTTTCTCACTAAGGTATCTTATATAAATCTGATTGCACTAATTTCAGGTTTAATAATCTCGCCTCACCCAGTACAAACCGCTCAGGCTCTAAGCCGTCTCAAACACTGATTCAGATCTCATATGATGCCATCAATGCGCCGACAAGATACAACTCGAATATGACACATAAGGAGGAATGAACTCTAGAAAAGAATTATCTATCTTGCGTAACGAATAAAACGGTCGAACATATGTTATGAACAATTCTTAGAGGATGAGAAACAAAATATGCAGGGATAGCCGTATTCAATGTGACACTGTTTCAGCATGCAACCCGATCCAAATAATGTACGCGTGCCACCCGATCCACTCATAATTGTAAATAAGGACAAGCACGCTAAGTGCAAAAGCACAACTCTGGGGAGACAGATAGCGCAATAGACCACAAAACCCAAGCACAAGCTACACGGGACCTCAACACGTGTGCGGAAAATCAGGTCGCCTCACAACCCACATGGCACAATAGAGATTTACATGGGATAGCTAACGACAGGAATAACATCCAATGCCTGACGACTCCTTCGTAAGTAATGCTATGACGAATGAACACGTCCGACCTAACGTAGGGAACACATTCACATTAGGGCCACCAACGGACCTCAAACCGCTTTCGATCTAACCAGACTGGGCCAATAACCTTCCAAAGATCCACAATGGCCCCATTCATGATACATAAGAAGAACTGTCAAATCTGAAACAAACTCACACGGGCCACAACCCAAGGAATAAAACGTCTCTCAGGCATAAACTCTCGCATTTGTGATACTACCATAACCCCGATACTTGGTTTTAAATCTTTAACAATCAAGTGACTAATATGCCACACTTATACAAATCTCCCCATAGGGTACACTCCCACGATCTTCCGCTCAGGTAGAAAAGTCTGCACATCCATACCAACAACCGTACTAATTGTAAGGCAATCATAATCCACAAATCAATACACAATACCTCTTCTGCAGAACACCATTCTCAGGCGACACTAAGATAACGCCAGCTTAATCTAAACATCTGAATTCTTCCCTGCTCATCCGAGCTCGTGACATTCTTATCAACACCGACCTGCAGCCCTGATCATCAACTTCCAATTCACATGCCGCTCATTGTACCTATCATGACGCTACGCGAGAATACACGAATTCATCATAACCCCTGAACTACAGATAGAATGACACTTCATCGGCTAGAACTCTTTCACTTAGCTCATTTCTGAAGAGCCCATGAAACACGCAATTGAATTCCCAAACTGCAGAAAACACAACCTCGAATTGTGATTTAAACTGTCATGACTCTTCCGTTTACAAAACAAAGACATTTGAATCAACTACCTCCCAAGTCAATCAGGTCATGGTGGCTGTCAAGCCCGCACGTACCACTACAAACCACATGTATAACTTCACACAACGAAGGAACTAATCCTTGTCACAATCATGCTAATTCAATCATTACTAACTGACCCAACTTCTTTCAATTTACCCTTGACCCAACTTAGAAATATGATAGCTCCATTCACAACATAACGAACTCAATCTGCACTCATCCTGAGTGACCCGAATCGCGAGACCACACTGTCTCAATAACAATGAATCATCCCATACCCTTTTCATGCGCATAATAGCATCTCCAATTGGTACACCCATTTTGCAAGACCTTTCGCGAATCCAAAGCTATTTCTTTCTTTACTCCAATACTGCACCGCATACCCAACGATGACATAGAACATTCCAAGTTCCGTTCACAATTCGCTGCGAAGACTCGATCCTTAACCACATGATGGACCCGAAATCCTTAGGCGTTGCACTATAATTCTTGAATCCACTAGGACTATTGTTGAGAGTCACCCACTTCGACCTGATCTCAAACATAACCAAACTCCAATGCTCTGCTAGCGCATGAACACCCTTTCAAAGAAGCAATCAACTGAATTCTTTTCCTCGTACGTCACATCCACAAACCATAAACTCTGAGTCTTCCCAAAACCTGAACATGCATCGGTAAAGCCGAATATAGCACCGTTCCCTCAAGTTCTTTGCTGAATTACCCCTGATATTTCCTTTTCTTAGTCATAAATAATCCGCCAACGCACCGATAACCATAAATCATACAAGAAGACAACTACGTGATCCAATCATAAACGGTGGGACTCCCCCACATAGCTTTAAGCTACCATCACATAATTCAGAGACCACAACGATTTCTCCTTCCCAATTACCATGATCTCGCACCGTTAACCCGCCAAACTTCTCAAAGTCTTTTGTTAAGCTTTTTATGAACACTCTGAATTACTAGTCACCATTACATATTCGACCTCTTACAGGGTGGTAAGTATTATTCGTCACAGAAGCTTTATCACCACCACGCAACTGTTAATACGCTCATAGGAGATAACCCTCTGTGGAATTCCTCACCGACATCTTCTAACGACGCTGCACTGGGTACAACTACCATGAAATCAGTAAATTCTCCTGAGCCCATGCTCGCCCACCAACTGGATAAGTATGCTCCTTCCCTATTGACATCAACTAAAATTTCAATAATACCTTCCAATCTCAAGTCACATTGCACCCGAAACTAATCAGATCTTCTCACCCCTCTTCATTTCAAACAAACTCCTTTTCTGCCATATTCAATATTTCTTCGTACGGTAACTATCACTCCAAATAAAATCCATAGGCCAAATCACATTCCATTACGATTCCCAAACCATTCTACACTTTCTCAAGGCACGCGACAATCCTACCACAAAATCCATATGCTTATTTGCCACTCTTACTTCGGTTAAACCATCTCCTTTAAGCAACTTCTCAACCTTTGCTTCTCACACTTGGCCTGCTAGTACTTAAACCATCGTGAAACACTTCCTGCCATATCTTTCCTCATACTTCGTTGCTCAAATATTGCATCAAATTGAATTCCATCTCTGTAGAACCTGAACCAATAAAATGTTACTGAATCTAAGCCTTTTCGAAGATCATATTTCTCGAGCCATCAACATTAGAATTACCAATTCGATTCTGAACCGCTGCACACAGCTATCTCTGGCAACCGCCCCATCAGGCACTATTTCACAACACCTTATACCAAAGGCAAAATCCAAGAAGACTGTAGCACTGGTTCAAACAAGGACGATGACATCGTATCACAATGAAAATTCCACCACGCCCAAAAATATCAAGTCTCGTTACTTTATCAACCAAACATGGACATCTATAGTCCTATTGCCTTTCCTTCACTTGAATTAAATGCTAAACTCCTTAATCATGTACTGAGAAATCCTCTTTTCAAGCCATTCACTGCCTCAACACATAACGAGCACCTTACCGTTACACCAACATTGTACGATAATAACGCATATATATCGTAGCAATCCGTGCACGGTCTCGAAACCATAGAAGATACAGATACTGAGCTGGAACAAAAGAACATCCCTCCACAGGGCGGCGATAATAGCTTGCCCGAATATGCAGGGAGAAACATCTGGTACCACGTCTATAGTACCACTACAACTCTTCGATGCCCAATTGATAACAAGCGTTTCGCGCCGCAAAAGATTGAGTAGGAAGGAAATAAAGGTACAAGCCTCAATGGAATCAAACTAGACGATGAGGAAATCAAGAAGGCAAGTGCTCCTAACAGCTCTGTAGCCTCTCGAAGATAAGTACAGACGTCTTCGTACCGATCCGCAAAATTGTACTAGACTTGCTCATGACTCGTGAAACCTAAGTAAACCTAATGCTCTGATACCAAGCTATCATGACCCAAAATCTACTATAGGTCGTGATGGCGCCTAACACCGCCGTCAGGCAAGCCAACGATGACTTATTAAATTAATTACTCATTTTAGTTACTTGAAATCATAATCTTCTTAATTGAACAGTATAAAATAGAATTTACAGGGTGAATAATAATATCTACTCAAACCCCCATAATGAATAACCCGAAGGAACCCCCAAAACCTGGTGTCACAAGTGCATGAACATTTTCTAAATAGTACAATAATATTACAACATATGTCTCGAATATAATAAGACATAATATAACAAATAGTACAATGGAGACTCGGTGGACTGCGATGCATATCCTGGAATAAAACTCATATGAAGTCTCCCTAACAAGTGCGCCTATGCGCCAAGGTGGTCATCAATGAACGTGTTATGATCTTGCACATTTAGTGCAGAAGTGCAGCATGAGTACGTAAATCAATGCATACCCAATAAGTCTCTAGCCTAACCCCGAAGAAGTAGTGACGAGGGGTCGATATCGACACTTACTAAAGGTAAAAATAAGTAATATAATAAAACTTGAGCAGATATAAAGCATACGGCAATGATGGGGTAAATCTGTAAGTTACATAATCTTCCAATAACTTCTTTTAAAGAAAGAATTTCTAAATCTTATATCCTGCCTTATCAGCTCAAGAAATGTCAAGTATCATCATCAAATAAACCCGAAGTACCATAAAATAAATGCGGGGCATCAGTAGAGAGGTAACTCGTGAATGTTCGGTCTACAAGCGATATAACACATGATTCTGCCGAGGTCGTTCAGCCCAAACCATAGATGCATCTATATACTACCGAGGTGTTTGGCCCGATCCGTAAGAAAAGGAAAAAAGATACCGAATTACGAGACACGTGTTTATAACATCGTACGTGAGTTCCAAATGAATATAATCTTTACCGTTTCTCAAATAACTCGCCCACAGTACAAAGTGTTAAGGCTTGGCCTAGTATACATATAATTATTTCTAAATCAATATCATTTATTACTTCGATTAATTAAAGTCAGCAGCATGAGTTCAAATAACTCAAATATTACAGGATACGATCCTAAGTCTACCCGAACATAAATATACTATAGCTAGTACGGACTCTCATCACCCAGTGCGTACATAGTAGCCACAACTAGTTGTACATAACAATAAATATCACCTAGGGGTTAGTTTCCCTCTCACAAGGTTAGATAGGAGACTTACCTCGCTTCGAAGTACCAAAATTTCCCTCTCACAAGGTTAGACAGGAGACTTACCTAGCTCCGAAGTATCAAAATCGGCTCCAAGGCCTCTCTAACACCTCAAACCAAAGCCCGTCGATCCAAAACTATTCAAACAATGTGAAAACCAATCAAAAGATACTCTAATACCTATAATTAATTAATTTAAACAATTCCCAACTCCGCTCGAGAAGTCTATAAAAACAACCTCCGGGCCCACATGCCACGATTTCGAAAATTTTCAAAGATAAACTTTACCCAAAACACCATTAACTAAAATATATAACTTATTCCAAATTTCATGCCCAATTTCATGGACAAATTCCAAAAATACCAAATTCTAGGTTTTCTACCAAAACCCCACAATTTCTACTAATTTCCATGTTTAAATCCCTTTACAAAACCATGTATTTAACTTGTAATAGGTAGGAATCACTTACCTCGTATTGTTTGAAGAAAATATCCCCTTGAAGCTCTCTAAAATCGCCCCAACCAAGTGAAAAATGGAAGAAAAATGGGCCAAGTCCCGTTTTTATAAAATCTTACTGCCTAGCGACTTTCCGCACCTATGGACACCAGCCGCACCTGCGGAAAATCCATCACAGGTGCGGTTCACTCCAAGCCAGGATAAATCCGCTTCTACGGACAACATTTCGCTTCTGCGCGACTGCTTCTGTGGCCAACCACACACTTCTGTGCTCCCGCATGTGCGGATACCCCTCCGCTTCTGCGACCCAGCTGCCTCTCTCATTTTCTGCTTCTGCGGATCTCCCCTTGTATCTACGGGCTCGCAGATGTGGAAATGCACTAGCATCTGCGGCCATCCCAGCTAGTCTAAAGGTCATTTCTGCGGCCACAATGCCGCTTCTATGGCTCCGCACCTGCAGCCAAAACCTCGCAGGTGCGGTTACACTAGATATGCTGCCACCAGCCTTTTTATAAGGCCAAAATCAAACCGTTAACCATCCGAAATCCATCCGAGTCCCCCGAGACCTTAACCAAATATACCAACACGTCCCAAAATACAATACTAACTTAGTCGAAGCTTTAAATTATGTCAAACAACATCAAAATCATAAATCACACCTCGAATCAAACATATAAATTTCCAAATTTCCAAATTCTATATCTTGTGCTGAAATATATCAAATCAAGTCCGATTGACCTCAAATTTTGCACGCAAGTCATAAATGACATGGCGAAGCTATTCCAAGGCTCGGAATTTCAACCTGACATCGATAACATTAAAATCCACTTCAAGCCAAACATAAGAATTCCTTTTACTTTCAAAATACCAACATTTTATAATAAGCACAAAAATGCTCCCGGTGATCCGATACTCAACCCGAACATACGCCCAAGTCTGAAATCATCATACTAACCCATCGAAACCTTCAAATCCTGATTCCGAGGTCATTTACTCAAAAGTCATTCCTTAGTCAATTCTTCCAACTCACAACTTCTGAAAATAGAAATTTCTTTTCAAATCAATTCCGAACTTCCCGAAATTCAATTCCGACCACACTTACAAGTCATAATACGTGAAGTGAATCTACTCGAGGCCTCAAAGAGACGAACGACGTGCTAGAGATTAGAATGACCAGTCGGGTCGTTACAATAAATGGGGTTTAATAATTTATTTTGACACATTGTAACACGCACTGAGAAGCAATATATTATAATTTTCTCTGTCTTTAAGCTCTTGTTCTTTATTGACTGACATCGGTCGTGGGGAGCCAGCTCGAGAGCGATTATTCCATCAAAGCTGAAACTATCCAACTCGTGTGGTTTGAATTTGATTTATCATTATTTATTCAATAGCAATTTAATCTATCATTTTGTATCAAGTTAATCCGCGTATCCTTAAAACCACTTACATATTTAATTGTTATCCGATTTTAAGGGTAAACAATAAGTAATTCCTACATTATAATCCCTATAATATTATCGACAAGCTATTTTAACATTTAATATTGCAACTTAATTACTAATTACAAAACATTCTTGATGAAATAAGTTTTAGATAATTACGCTAGGAGATGCATGAGAACGAAAAAGAATATATAAAGACGACATGAAAATAAAAGTTCATTGCATAAAATTGACTAATTAGCGTAAAAATTATTTATAACGATTCTAAATGTTCCAAAAAATAAAAGATCAAGATATATTAAGTTTTAAAGTTTTCAGGGAAAAAAACAATCTCATATAGCACCCTCAACTGAATAACAATTTATTTTGTGTGGTTGTTAAGTGTGAAATTAGATGATTAGATAGATCGGGAAGTTTGTTAAGGAGATTTTTACTTGTATATACTACATTAGAAACATATTTACCCTTATTGTTTAGGTTTTAATTTAATTATAAATTGATATACAATTTATCAATTATATACAAATTAGTATTAATGAGTATCTCTTCTAAATTAGGAATTGAATAGGGAATATCATTTAGACAAAATTACATTAGATATCACTTGGGCCTACAACTCATCCGAAAATGACCCATATTTGAAGCCTTAATGGTGGTAGGCTATAATTACGTATTTTAGTCGCTTATTATACTCTAATTTGCTACACTTTAATTGTGTTTGAGCTTTAATCGCTAGTGTTTTGCACTAATTGCGTGTCTTATGCCTTGTATAGTAATTCTGAGCTATGTAGATATTATGGAATGAATTCGAGCTATTTGAAGCTTTGAAGTCTGAGTAAAAGCCCAAGGGAGTAAGTCGGGATCGTGTTCGGAGGTCGAGGATCAATTCTAGACGTCAAAATTCAAGGAAGAAGTAACTGCTGAAGAAATACACTAGTGCGAGGCACTGTGCGACGCATTAGTGTAATTTTATGCCAAAAATTTCCAAAGTTCAGAGACTGGGTTTTTTTGCTCTGACAGGAAAAAGCACTAGTGCGACGCATGAAAAGCAATAAGTTTGCAAGTTTTTCTATTTCGGCTAGGAAAGGGAGATTTCGTCTAGGCCCAATCCTACTTGGTATAAATACATGGAAAAACGTTATTTTCTGACTTTAGACCTAGGGAGAGCACGGAGCCACTGTGGAGGCCGGAATTCATCAGATTCCATTTTTCTTCCATCAAAATGAGTAATCTTTACTTTTTCTTGATGATTTGTTGTTTTGCTATCATATCTATGTGGAGCTAAACATCACGTTCTAGGGTTGTGGTTGTCATGAATATTAAAGTTTATTAATTATATTACCGTTAGTTCGAGTTATCATCTTTGGTTGTTTCTCTAATTCTGTGCATAATTTCTTAATTGTTTGGCCAACAGTTGAGTTCTATTTACTATCTATGCTATGCTTGGGAAAGCTGTATTTAGATTAGAGTAGAATTAGAGAGATCTTATTTCATAACCCGTGGATCAAGGAAAGATTTTGCGATTAGGATAGGAATATACCTAACAGTCTTGCTTAGTTGAATACCGTATTATATTCATTCATGACAGATTCAAGGCCATAGGAATATAGGGTTGATATATTATGGATTAACAGATAATATTATGGGAACATGCTATTTATATAAACGATCCAGTCAACTAGCAATCATAGATAATTTGGATTAACAGGTGTAATTACGAACTCAATAGAATTGATAAACCGACCACAACCCTGGAATCTATATCTCCATGGGTTACGCGTTTAAATTTCGCAATAGTAGTTGTAATAGAAAAATCAAACTCTTGATTATCTTGGATAATTAACTGATTTTAGCTTGCTTAGTTAACGGTTAATATATGTCTCTGTGGGTTCGACATCTGACTTTTGAGTTACTTTATTACTTGACGACCACGTATACTTGCGTGTACTTGGGGAACCAACAAGTTTTTAGCGCCGTTGTCGGGGACTTAATTATTGATTGTTTATCTAAGTTAAGGTTTTAATTGATTTCTGTTCAAGTTTTTTATTTTTCTATTTAGTTATTTTTCTAGATTAGACTTTTACTATTATCTTCATAGGTTTTGTTATTTTTTTTCTTATTGTAAATATTTTTATTTTTATACCAATTTGATCTTTCTCTTAGTGTGTTCATATTTCTCTCAACATGACATTTATGGATGAAATATCCGGAGGTAAGGTTATTACTGAAGACGCTTGGTTGATGGAAGACTTTTATGGACTGTCCTTTTGGGCTTGTCATGACCTGAACTCTGGGAAGTCTGAATTTGAATATAGGAGTAAGGGTTGGTATTGGGACGAATATTCACAATTAAGGGTGTGATGACCCAAAATACCATCTTTAAATTTAATAAATAATTCTGTATTCTAAGACCTTAAAAAGTATCATTTATCATTACTCGACTTGCGTGCACAGTCCATACAATTTTCCGAAAAGCTTTTATGTGAAAAATGGATTATAATGTGAAATAGAGCTTTAAAACTTAACTAAGTTGACTTTGGTCAATATTTTGAGCAAACGGACCCGGATCAGTGTTTCGACAATTCCTGTAGGTCCGTATCATGATTTGGGACTTGGGCGTATGCCCGGAATCGAATTTCGAGGTCCCTAGCCCGAGATATCGAATTTTGATGAAACATTTAAAAGCTTGAAAGCTTAATGATTTCTAAAAACTTACTGATGTTAGATTTATTGACCTCGGGTCCGTATTTTGGTTCTGGAGCCCGATAAAGGTCCAATATAATATTTAAGACTTGTCTGCCGAATTTGGTGAGAATCGGAGTTGATTTGACGTGATTCGGACATCCGGTTGTGAAAATATAAGATTTAAAGTTTTCTTGAAAATTTTCTTTGAATTGGTGTCCGATTCGTAGTTCTTGGTGTTATTTTGGCAATTTGATCGTGCGACCAAGTTCATATGATATTTTAGGACTTGGGTGCATCTTTGGTTTGGAGCCCCGAAGGCTCGGGTTGGTTTCGGGTGGTTAACGGATCATATTTGGACTTGAGAAAACTGCAGAAACCAGCTTCTGGTTTCCTTCTTCACGTTCGCGAGGGGAGTCTCACATTCGCGAAGAGCAAAATTGGGGCTGGCACATTTTGTGCTTTGCGTTCGCGACAGAGAGAATGCGTTCGCAGAGGCTTGAGGTGCGAAGCTTCGCGTTCGCGAAGGGAAAGGGGCTGGCCAGGAAAATTGCCTTCGCGTTCGCGAAGGGCATCTCGCGTTCGCAAAGGCCAAGCCAGGTAAGCTTCACGTTTCGAAGTAGCCCTCGTGTTCGCGAAGAGTAAAATTGGGCAGTAGAAATTTGTGCTTTGCGAACGCGAGGCACTGACCGCATTCGCGAAAGGTAAAAATCCCAGAAACAGAACTTAAGTTCTAGAAATGGGGTTTCGACCCAGTTTCAACTCTTTTCCATTTTTGAGCTCAGGTAAGGCGATTTTTGGGCGATTCTCACAGAAACAATATTCGGGTAAGTGTTCCTTGTCCTATATTGATTATATTTCATGATTTCATACTCATTTATATCATGAATCCGTGAATTTATGGAAGAAAATCAGATTTTTATAAACTTTTCCAAAAATAAAAATTTAATATTTGAAGGTCCCTTTGACAACGGAATTGGATAATTTTTTATATGGTCGGACTCGTCTCGGAATGGGTGTTCGAATTTTGTAAGTTTTTTCGAGATTTGAGACGTGGGTCCCACTGCAAAATATTTTAATGAATTTTGGATTTTATCCGGAAAATTAGTAAATTCATATGGAATTAATTCCTATGATTCGTATTGAGTATATTGAATTGTTTGTGAATAGATTTGAATCTTTCAGAGACAAATTTAAAAGGAAAAGATGTGGTTGAGTAATTGATTGAAATTTGCAAAGCGAGGTAAGTGTCGTGGTTAACCTAGACTTGAGGGAATAGAACCCTCAAATTATTTGTTATGTAAATTGCATGTGAACGACGTATAGGTGAGGTGACGAGCGTCTATACGTCGTCAAATTAATTTTATGCCTGCTTACTTGAAAAATCATAAATTGTTTAAAATCATGAATTAATTATTATAATAAATATTTTTCTCCTATTCTTTGTCTAATATTAATTTTAGAATTCCTGCATTAATTGTTACATGCTATTTGAATTATGTGCCTTAATTGTTATTTGATATTTAGCAGATTAAATATTAAACTGCATATTTTCTTTCTGATTTCCATAATAATTTGCTATTTGCCTTTGTTTGTTTCATAATTAAATCATAATTATTGTATGCTTATTGTCTTATAATGTTATATTAATTATTGTATTTATTGGGGAAATTTCTTCTATAAGAATTGGTAAATGAATATGTTGGAGGAGCGGGTTGCACGCCGCAACAGAATAAATTATAATGAATATATTGGAGGATCGGGTTGCACGCCGCAACAGACTTATTAAAAGTCCA
>AWOL01S0010451.1:21008-66114 GCA_000715115.1 Nicotiana otophora | reverse complement strand
CTCCCTGAAGCTGGTCGAATAAATCATCAATACGAGGAAAAGGATACTTGTTCTTGATTGTGACCTTGTTCAACTGCCTGTAATCAATACACATTCTCATGGAACCATCATTCTTTTTCACAAATAGAACCGGTGCACCCCAAGGTGACACACTAGGCCGAATAAACCCCTTATCAAGGAGTTCCTGAAGCTGTTCTTTCAATTCCTTCAACTCCACCGGTGCCATATGATACGGTCGAATAGAAATGGGCTGAGTGCACGGCACCAAATCAATACCAAAGTCAATATCCCTGTCAGGCGGCATGCCCGGCAGGTCTGCAGGAAACACATCCAAAAAATCACGTATCACTGGAACAGAATCAATGATAGGAGTCTCTGCACTAACATCCCTCACAAAAGCCAAATAAGATAGGCAACCCTTCTCAACCATGCGTTGAGCCTTCAAATATGAAATCACCATACTTGGTACATAATCTACATAACCGCTCCACTCAACCCACAGAATTCCCGGCATAGTCAACGTCACCGTCTTAGCGTGACAATCTAGAAAAACATGATATGGAGATAACCAATCCATACCCAATATCACATCAAAGTTGACCATACTGAGCAGCAAAAGGTCCATTTGGGTTTCCAGACCCCCAATAGCCACCACATATGATCGATATATGTGGTCCACAATAATAGTATCGCCCACAGGAGTAGATACATGAACAGAAGAAACTAGAGACTCATGGGGCATATCCAGAAAATGGTCGAAATACGAGGAAACATATAAATACGTGGAACCAGGGTCAAATAATACTGAGGCATCTCGGTGATAAACTGAGAAAATACATATAATCACAGCATCTGAAGCAATAGTGTCTGGTATGGAAGGGAGGGCATAGAAACGGGCCTGGCCACCCCCTGATCTGCCTTCCCCTCTGGGGAGACCCTAGCTGACTGACCTCCACCTCGAGCTAACTGGGCGGGTGGTGAGGTAACTGGTGCTGAAGTCGGAGGCCGACTCCTCTGCTGAGATAGACCTCCATGACGACGAGTACAATGCCTCCACATATGACCAAGCTCCCCACACTCAAAACAACTCCCTAGCACTAGTGGCGGAAGCTGAAGGGAACCCATAGCACCGGGATGACTGGTAGAAGAACATGGCATGAAAGAGCTCTGAAAAAGTGAAGCACAGGGTGAACTCTGAGCTGGAAGGGTACTAAGTGACTCTGAGCTGGAAGGGTACTAAGTGATGAGTGGCCCTGATGAGAACTGTGAGAGCCATGGAGAGATAATGCACCACGGTCAAATGGTCGAGCTGATTTAGCCTGTCTGAAATGACGACTTCTACCGTGCTGGAATTGACCCCCAAAAGGAGCACCGCTGAATCCACCCTGACCAAGAGGCCTCTTGGACTCCCTCTCAACCCTCTCCTGATCGTGAACCATCTTAATCTACTAAGCAATGTCGACAACATCATCAAAAGTAGCACCTGAAACCTTCTCTCTGGTCATGAGCAACTGTAGTTGATAAGTGAGACCATCAATAAACCTCATGCTCCTCTCCCTGTCCGTGGGAACCAACCAGATAGCATGACGGGCCAACTCAGAGAACCGCATCTCATACTGTGTCAAAGACATATCACCCTGGCAAAGTCGCTCAAACTGTCTGCACAGCTCCTCTCTACGGGATCGAGGCACGAACTTCTCCAAACAAACCACGGAGAATTGTTGCCAAGTAAGGGGTGTTGCGCAACCAGGCCTACACCTCTCGTAAGTCTCCCACCATCTGAGTACAGCCCCAGAAAACTAAAAGGTAGTGAATGAGACCCCATAAGTCTCCAAAATACTAGCAGTACGGAGTATCCTCTAACACCTGTCCAAAAAGTCCTCAGCATCCTCTCTCTCTGTGCCACTGAAAGGTGGTGGCTGGAATCTCCCAAACATCTCCAACCTACGCTAATCTTCCTCATGCATAGCAGGAACCACATAATCCTGACCAACAGCAATCGGCTGGGCTGGTGGTGCCTCCGGTGTCTAAAGTCCCTGAATAACCTGCTCGGGTGTGTGAGCGACGGGAGTTTGAGTGTCTCCCCTTGCCTGAGAAGTAGATGTGGCCGTTGAAATAAAGACCGCCTGAGCAAGGCCAGTACACACTGTCAGAATCTGAGCTAGGGCCTCCTGAAGGTCTGGAATCACAATAGGTATAGGTGGTGCCCGAGCTGGTGCATCAACAACTGGAACCTGGTCCTGATCTGGGACAACCGGTGGATCTGCAGGTACTGCCCCACCTGCTGTACGGGCTGCACCTCTGCCCCTACCACGGCCTCGGACTCTCGCGGCCTTGGCTGGTGGTACTGGTGGCTGGCCCTCCTGACCGATAGCACGAGTCCTCACCATCTGTGAGAGAATGAAACAATAGATGTTTAGTTACTAGAATCAATAGATTTGTACGACAAGAATGCAAGAATGTGGAGTTTCCTAAAGGTTGTGCAGCCTCTCGAAGATAAGTACAGACGTCTCTATACTGATCCGCAAGACTCTTCTAAACCCGCTCATAACTCGTGCAATCTATGTAACCTAGGCTCTGATACTAATCTGTCACGACCCAAACTAACTCCGGTCGTGATGGAGCCTCTCGTAGAACTAGGCAAGCCGACTCATTTCCAAAACAAACCGATATTTCATTTCAAAGATAATTCCAATGTTATTTAACATAAAAACCTTCGTAAAGGAGTTCCAATCAAAATAAAAGTGCGAAAGGAAAAGCCCGACATCGGTGTGCCACTAGTCCTGAGCATCTACTACAATCTGTCTAATAATATCAAGGCTAACTAAGCCTGGACAATAGCTAAATATAACTAGAAAACGATAAGAGTGAGAAGAGCAGGGGATGCGATCGTGAAACAGCTACCTTGCTATCTCCAAGAAAATCTACAACCAGAACAATCAATAACCGCTACCGTGTCCAGCTACACCTGAATCTGCACACAAGGTGCAGGGAGTAACGTGAGTACGCCAACTCAGGAAGTAACAACAATAAATAAAGATTGAGTAGTAGGGACGAGCAATAAAGCATATAACGTTCATATCAGGAAATCTCGATAAAATACCACATTCTTTAAAAATTGGGATTTGAATCAAAACATCTCGGTTAAACCCAGTTCCAGTAAAAATCATTTAAAGATATTTTTTTTTAACAGTTTCCAAACAGAGGAAAAATGCAAAGGTGAGTAAAAATGATGAAATCATAAATAGCCCTCGGGAAAAACATCACTCATATACATTCCCTCGAGCAAACCTCACAGTCACTCGTGCCACTCGGGCATACCTCACAGTCACTCGTGCCACTCGGGCATACCTCACAATCACTCTTTGCCACTTGGGCATATCTCACAATCACTCATGCCTCCTAGTCACTCAGCACTCGACACTCGGCACTCGCGCTCAGTAGGTACCTACGCTCACTGGGGGTATGTACAGACTCCAAAGGGGATCCTTCAGCCCAAGCGCTATATCAAGCCAAATCATGGCATAAATCATTCAGGCCCTCGGCCTATATCAAACATGTTACGGCGGGCAGCCCGATCCCATAAATATGCAACATGCTGCGGTGTGCATACCGATCCCATAAATATGCAACATGCTGCGGCGTACAGCCCGATCCCATAAATATGCAACATGCTGCGGCGTACAGCCCGATCCCATAAATATCCTCACAAATCAGGCCATCGGCCTCACTTAGTCATAAACCTCTCAAGCCACTCGGGCATTTCATTAAAACAGGGCATTCGGCCCAAAACATTTATATGCATCAAGATAGAGTCATAAAACTGAGTTATGCGGTAAACAAGTATAAACATGACTGAGTATAGATTTTCAATCAAAAACAATGAGAGGATAGTAAGAAAAAGCCCATAAGGGTCGAAACAGCACTGGTGCAAGGCCCAAAATGGCATTCAGCCCAATTTAAAGAAACTCTTTCTAAAACATATAAGTATCATATAGTTTCAACAAAGTATGAAACTTTACAGTTGCTATGGGACGACCCAAGTCATTGTTCCCAACAGTGCACGCCCGTCACCTAGCATGTGCGTCACTAAAATAGTAGAATGATACATAATTCGGGGTTTCGTACACTCAAGACACGGTCAAATCTCTACCCTGCATAGCTCTTGCCTCTGGACTCGGCCTCCAAATGCTCTGAATCTATTCACAATCAGTACAATACTATCAATATGCGCTAATGGAATGGATTCCACAAGAAAAGCTACAAAATTAGACCAAAACCCGAAATTGGCTCAAACCCGGCCCTCGGGCCCACGTCTCGAAATCCAACAAAATTCACAAAACTGGAAAGCTCATTCACTCATGAACCTAACCATACCAAATTCATCAAAATCCGACATCGTTTGGTCCTTTAAATCCTTGAATTACTCTCCAAATATTCCAAGCCCTAACCCCTCATTTTTACTAATTACAATGATTAAACAACGACAAATCACCATATATACGAGTATTAGGGCTCACGCAACTTACCTCACCGATAGACCTTGAATCACCCTTCAAAAATCCCTCCAAAAGCTCCAAAAAACGAGTTGAAAATGATGGAAATGAACCAAATTCGCAAAGGGTTCTATTTATGGTTTCTGCCCAGGTTTTTCGCTCCTGCGGAAACTTTCACGCTTCTGCGCCACCGTACCTGCAGAAAAATCCATCGCAGGTGAGAAACTCACTTAGGAGCCCAGCTTCCGCATCTGCGGCCAAAAACCCCGCGCCTGCGAAGGCGCACCTGCGCGTTTCCTCCGCTTCTGCGAAGCCTGTCCAGCATCCCCCTTTTCGCATCTGTGCCCCAGGTTTTGCACCTGCGGGCTCGCAGATGCGACCTCCAACTCGCAACTACGCAACCTGCCTAGCCCAGTATTGCCCGCACCTGCGCACTCCCCACGCGCACCAGCGGCCTCGCACCTGCGACTCTTTCTTCCGCAGGTGCGAAAATAGCAGTAGCAGCAGCTTCAGCTGCATTTTCAAACTTTGACAAATCCGTTAACCACCCGGAATCACTCTGAATCCCTCGGGACCTCAACCAAAAATACTAACAAGTCATATATCAACATACCAACTTAGTCGAACCTTCGAATCACTCAAAACAACATCAAATCATCAAATTACCCTCGGATTTAAACCTAAGAACTTCTAAGTTTTTAAATTCGGCAACCGATGCCTAAACCAACCAAACCATGCATGAATGACCTCAAATTTTGCACACACATAACACTACGAACCTACTCCATCTTCCGGAATACGATTCCGACCCCGATATCAAATTTTCCACTGTTACCGAAATCGCCAAATTTCCAATTTTGCCAATTCAAGACTAATTCTATCACGGACCTCCAAATCACATTCCGGACGCACTCCTAGTCCAAAATCACCTAACGGAGCTATCGGAACCATCAGAATTCAAATTCGAGATCGTTTACACATAGGTCAATATCCGGTTGGCTTTTCCAACTTAAATTTCTATTTAAGAGACTAAGTGTCTCAATTCACTCTGAAACCACTCCGGTCCCGAACCAACTAACTCGATATAACATAATATAGCTGAATAACATAAAAAGAAGTAAAAATGGGGAAAACAGGACTATAACTCTCGAAACGACCGGCCGAGTCGTTACAATATCATATTGAAAGAAGAAGAAGAAGAAGAAGAAGAAGAAGGAGAAGAAGAAGGAGAAGGAGAAGGAGAAGAAGAAGAAGAAGGAGAAGAAGAAGGAGAAGAAGAAGTAGAAGAAGAAGGAGAAGAAGAAGGAGAAGAAGAAGGAGAAGAAGAAGAAGAAGAAGAAGAAGAAGAAGAAGAAGAAGAAGAAGAAGAAGAAGAAGAAGAAGAAGAAGTAGTAGAAGAAGAAGGAGGAGAAGAAGGAGGAGAAAAAGAAGAAGAAGGAGGAAAAGAAGGAGGAGAAGAAGAAGAAGAAGAAGAAGAAGAAGAAGGAGAAGAAGCAGGAGGAGGAGGAGGAGGAGGAGGAGGCATGACATACAATATACGTACAAAATTATATTAAAGTTATATTACAGTTGTATGTAAATTGTATTTGAGTTGTATTCTATTGTAATTATATTTTCTTTATTTGAATGTTGTGTGAAAGTTGAAAAATAGTTGTATAATATATAAATCGTTGTATGAAATTTGTATTTAAGTTATAAATACTATCTTTTTACATAAAGTTGTTGATATATATCAAAATTGTTAAGAGAGGAAATTTTGAATGAAATTTCAGAGAGGAAGAAGAACTCACCATATACTTAAATATATGCAAATTGTATAACATTTGTATGATATTATAGTGGTATTTAACTGGGTAAAACTGATATATGAAAGTTGTATGAAAAGAGAAAGTCGAATTATCAAAATATATTGGATGGTCTCTCTTGTAGATCGTGTTCTGTTATTACTAAAAAATCATCTTTCTTTCTTTGTCCTTTCCAAACTTCATGATATGACTAAGGGTCATACAAAGTCATTCATAAGAATGGTGAAAATTAACTTTTTTGCTAGTTTACCGAGGTCGACTCATAAATATTTAAGTGAATCATATGGTATTAATGCAAAAGAAAAAATAAATACTTCAAGTGTTACGCGTGTTGTTCCCTTCAGAGATGAAAAATAGCAGCCTAAGTAGGAACCCTTCGCAGTTATATGAGTCCAACGAGACGCTAACTATGAATAAGGAAATATGTCACGATGGCATGCGAAGTGCATCAGAGCTTGATGAAGCCGGAATTAACTTTTCAAAAGTTGGGAATATTTATAGAAGCTTTGAAAAACAAATACATGGAGGATAGCACAAGTCTCTTTAGAATTAACTTCATATGAAGTAAGGCTTCACTACCCACAAAATTTGGCACTCAATGAAGGGAATTTTGGATGGAGAGAGGCATCAGAAAATAGGGATAGAGGAGATGAGAGAAAAAAGAAAAAGGGTATAACTAAAATCTCCTAATTCAAGACATTAATAATGGATTGTATATAAATTGTAAGTAAACATTTGGTATCCGTGCCAAATATAAATAAATAATATTCGAGGAACCAATTCATATATAATAAAGTAAAATTTCTGTTTCTGAACCAAACAGGAAATCAATAAGAAATGAGTTTATTTTTAGAAACATTTGGGTGAAGGAAAATAATATTTCAAATAAATTAAAGCATCGGGTAAGCTACCGTTTGAATATAGAATTTATTAAATTAAAACATAATACAATTTTTCTCCAAGTAAAGTAGAAATATCAGATAGGGTAAGGAGTTAAATTTGAGAAATTAATTAAAGTGAAATGCGACAACTGTTAAGAATAGTAAGGTACGTTAAAAAATATTTTACTTAAAAATCAATATGTTACCAACAACTCACCAGAGTATGAGATAATGACTCAACGTAGTAAATTCATCTTAAAAATCAATTCACAAAATTAGTAGTAATAGGAAAGGAAAACAGGGAATGACGACAGAGCAGTAAACTAATGGAAACAACTCAATCATCGAAATCAATAAATCCAAAATATTCATTCTCAGAATCTCATATGATAAATATTGAAAGCTAACACAATACAACAGTGAATACAACACACACAATCCGTTGCGGCATGCTACTCGGCCCCTCCATATAATCATCTGTCAATATCATAATCCATCCTTCGACTTTGCAAACTCGGTCTAAGGTGATGTTTTAGTGGTTTTTCGAGGGGTTTCTTGAGGTAAGTCACTTGTGGTTAAATTTACTCAATAATTATGTTTCCCAATTGATTTTTCCACCTAGATTGTGTGGTTTTGAGGTGTAATTTTGGGAGTTGAGGCTAGGAATTTGGAGAGTTTAAATTGGGGATTTGGGTGTCTATTTGGTATTGGATTTTGATAAATTTGGTATGGTTAGACTCGTGGTTGAATGTGCTTCCGAATTTTGTAACCTTTATTGGATTCCGGGATACGGACTCGGAGGCCAACTTTTGAGTTGACTTTTTGACTTTTGATTAATAACTTAGTATTTTCTTATGGGATTGATTCCTTTAGCTCGTATTGATTGTATCGAACTATTTGTCACTAGATTCGAGGCATTTGGAGGTCGTTTCACGAGGCAAGGACTTGTCGGAGAAGGGATTTGCACAACTTGAGGTAAGTAACACTTCTAAACTTGGTTCTGAGGGTATAAATCCCTGAATTACGTGTTATATGATTGGTATGGAGGTTACGCACATGCTAGGTTATGGGCGTCTGGGCGTGCACCATAGAAATTGTGACTTAATTGTTCCTGTGGAGTTGCATAATCAAATAATCGTGTCAATACTCACATATCCTCCATGTGTTAGAGAAATTGAGCTGAAACTCATGTTAAAATCATGCTTAGGCCATGTGCCGATATTTTTAGGCCCACAGAAGTCATGTTGCTGTTGAATTAGTTGTTTAATTTACAATTATGTACTCAGTCACATCTATCATTTGTATATCATATCTCAGTCTTTGTTGCCATTCATTGATACATCATATTATCATGTCGAGCTAATTTTATGACATTGTGAACCCGAGAGACTGGAGAGGTTAATAACTGAGTGAGGCCAACACCTGATTGTGAGTGATATTTATGGGATCGGGCTGCAAGCCGCATCATGTTTTATTGATTTATGCCTGGATCTGTCTAATTATAGCGCTTGGGTTGGATCTTCCCCTTCGGAGTCTGCACACCCACAGTGAGCGCAACTGCTATTTATATTTGGGCTGGATCTGCGGTCACGACCCGAAATTCCCACCTTCGGACCGTGATGGCGCCTAACATTTCACTTGCTAGGCAAGCCAACGTTAGAATAATATTAACCATTTTAAAATAATTTTTAAATTTAATAATAACAAAGGAACAACTGCGGAAGTAAGTTCTGAAATATAGTGAATGATCCATAAAAACAATTGTGTCAAAATACCATCCTAGAACTGGTGTCAAAAGTACACGAGCTTCTAGAATAAATACAAATAAAGGTCTGAATAAAATAAAGTTGTCTAGAAACAAACACACAGCTAAAGTAAAATAGACAGGGACATCAGAACTGCGGACGCTGTGCAGTTATACCTCAAGTCTCCTCCGAGTAGCTGAAATCCGAGCAAGTCTATAGTACGTTACTGGGACCAACTCCGAAAGTTTCACAAGAAGTGCAGAGTGTAGTATCAGTACAACCGACCCCATGTACCGGTAAGTGTTGAGCCTAACCTCGACGAAGTAGTGACGAGGCTAAGGCGGGTCACTTACTTTAATATGTACACAATATTAGTAATAACAAAAAATAATAGAAATAAATCAGGTAACTCATTTATAATAATTGAAGCCAACTCAGCAGTCATAATCCATTATTATTTCAACCAATTTCCGTTATAGCGTGCAAATCGCACCCGCGATATATTCATTTTCAATACTCTCATATATATATTTTAATCAAGTATATATAGACTTTTAAATAAGTCTGTTGTGGCGTGCAATTCGATCCCCCAATATATATATATATATATATATATATATATATACACTTTAATTTCCGTTGCGGTGTGCAACCCGTTCCCCCAATATAGCTTTAAACAACTCATAAATGTAATAAATATTACTCCAATAAATATCACATCCAATGAGAAGTTATTGAGCATCAAGGCACACAATAATTATAATTTATTTATGAACCAAATAAAGACAAATAACAATTTATTATGAAAATCATAGAGAAAATAGGTAGTTTAATATTTGATATCCTAAATGTCAAGTAGCAATTAATCCACATAAATCAAATAAACATGTAGCAATTATTGCAGGAATTTAAGATTTAATATTTGACAAAGAATAAGAGAGAAACAATTATTATAACAATTAATTCGTATATTAAGACAAATTTAAAATTTTTAAATAATTATGTAAACAACTAATTTGACGACTTATAGACACTCGTCACCTTGCCTATACGTCATTCACATGCATTTCACATAACAAATAATTAAATATTCTATTCTCTCAAGTCAAGGTTAACCACGACACTTACCTCACTTCGAAATCAAATTTCAAGTTTTCAATATACCACTGCCTCTCAAATTAGTGTCTGAAATCCTCAAATCTAGTCATAAACAATTCAATATATTCAATACAAATTGTAGGAATTAATTCCATATGAATTTACTAATTTTCCGGATTAAAATCCAAAATTCATTTTAAAAATAGACAGTGGGGCCCACGTTTAAAATCTCGAAAAACCTTACGAAATACGAACACTCATTCTGAGACGAGTCTAACCATACAAAAATTATCCAATTCCGATGTCAAATGGACCTTCAAATCTAAAGTTTTTATTTTTAGAAGATTTTATAAAATTTCCAATTTCTTCCATCTAAATCCGAAATAAATGATGAATATAGACATGGATTTATGAAATATAATAACTTTTGTTTATATAACACTTACCCAATTCAAAGTCATGAAACATCTCTTTGAAATCGCCAAAATCCGAGACTCAAAACTCAAAAATGAGTAAAAATGGCTAAAACCCGATTTTATGTGTTCTGTCCAGCATTTCCGCTTTTGCGGAAATTTGACCGCATCTGCGATTCCGCTTCTGCGGAAATATCACCGCAGGTGCGGTTTCTGCTTCTGCGAAAATTTGACCGCATCTGCGGTTCCGCTTCTGCAAACAATTGACCGCAGGTGCGATTACACTAGAAGACCAAAATTTCAGATTTTTCCTTAAGTCCAAATTTTGATTCGTTAACCATCCGGAATCCACCTGAGCCCCGCGGAATCTCAACCAATTATACCAACAAGTTTTAAAACATCATATGAACTTACTCGGGGTCTCATATCACGTCAAACAATACTAAAATTACAATTCACCCTTCGATTCGAACTTTGAGTTTTAAACTTTTCAATTTGCAAATCTTGCGACAAAACATATTAAATGAATCCGGAATGAATTAAAATTTGGCACACAAGTCATAAATGACATAACAGATCTATTCAAATTTTCAGAATCTGATTCCGGCTCTGATATCAAAAAGTCAACCCCGTGGTCAAACTTAAATATCTTTAGCTTTTAAATTACTAGTTTCCGTTAAATGGTCATAACTTGAGCTAGGGACCTCCAAATGAAATTCTGGGCATTCGCCCAAGTCCCAAATCACGATACGGAGCTATCAAAATTGTCAAAATACTGATCTGGGTCCGTTTTCTTAAAATGATGAACAAAGTCAACTCAGTTGAGTTTTAAGGCTCTATTTCACATTTTAATCCATTTTTTCACATAAAAACTATTCGAAAAATTTTATGGACTGCGCACGCAAGTCGTGGAATAATAATTTGTGCTTTTCGAGGTCTTAGAACACATAATTACTTATTAAATTTAAAGATAATATTTTGGGTCATCAAATTCTCCACCTCTAAAAGAAACGTTCGTCCTCGAACGAAGTTAGAAAAAGTACCTGAGCTGGTGAATATGTGTGGATATTTACTCTGCATGTCCGGCTCGGACTCCCAGGTAGATGCCTCTATCGGCTAACCTCTCCATTACACCTGAACTGAAGGATAACTCTTAGACCTCAACTGCCGGACCTGTCGGGCTAGAATAGCCACCGGCTCCTCCTCGTAAGTCAAATCTTTGTCCAATTGGACTGAACTGAAATCTAAACACATGGGACGGATCACCGTGATATTTCCGGAGCATAGACACATGGAACACCGGATGAACCGCTGATAAACTAGGTGGTAATGCAAGCCTGTAGGCTACTTCACCCACCCTTTCAAGAATTTCAAAGGGTCCGATATACCTAGGGCTCAACTTGCCCTTCTTTCCGAACCTCATTACACCTTTCATAGGTGAAACCCGAAGCAATATTCTTTCTCCAACTATGAATGCAATATCACTAACTTTACGGTCGGCATAACTCTTTTGCCTAGACTGAGCTGTGCGAAGTTAATCCTGAATAATCTTGACCTTATCCAAGGCATCCTGTACCAAATTGGTACCCAATAACCGAGCCTCTCCCGATTCAAACCAACCAACTGGCGATCGGCATCACCTTCCGTATAATGCCTTATATGGAGCCATATGATTGCTCGACTGGTAGTTATTATTATAAGCAAACTCCGCAAGTGGCAAGAGATCATCCCAAAAACCTCCAAAGTATATAACACAAGCGCGAAGCATATCTTCCAATATCTGAATAGTGCGCTCTGGCTGTCCGTCTGTCTGTGGATGAAATGATGCACTCAACTCTACTTGCGTGCCTAACTCATGTTGTACAACCCTCCAAAAATGTGAGGTAAACTACGTACCTCGATCTGAAATAATAGACACGGGCACACCGTGAAGGCGGACAATCTCACGAATGTAAATTTCAGCTAACCTCTCTAAAGAATAGGTAACTGCCATTGGAATGAAATGTGTGAATTTGGTTAACCTGTCCACAATGACCCAAACTGCGTCAAATTTTTCTGAGTCCGTGGAAGTCCAACAACAAAATTCATAGTGATACGCTCCCATTTCCATTCAGGAATTTCTAACTTCTGAAGCAAACCACCAGGTCTTTGATGCTCGTACTTAACTTGCTAACAATTCAGACACCGAGTAGCATATGCAACTATATCCTTTTTCATTCTCCTCCACCAATAATGTTACCGCAAATCTTGATACATTTTGGTGGTACCTGGATGAATAGAATACCTGGAATGGTGTGCCTCTTCAAGAATTAATTCACGAAGCCCATCCACATTAGGCACACAAATACGATCCTGTATTCGCAGAACTCCATCTTCCCCCTCAACAACCAGTTTGGCATCACCGTGCCGCATCGTGTCCTTAAGGACAAGTAAATGAGGATCATCATACTGCCTCTCTCTGATGCGCTCATATAAAGAAGACCGAGCGACTGTGCTTGCTAGAACCCGACTGGTTTCTGAAACATCTAATCTCATGAACTGATTAGCCAAAGTCCAAACATCTTCAGCTAATGGCCTCTCACCAACCGGAATATACGCAAGACTGCCCATGCTCACAGTTTTTCTACTCAAAACATCGGCCACCACATTGGCCTTTCCGGGGTGATACAAAATGGTGATGTCATAGTCTTTCAGAAATTCCAACCATCTTCTCTGCCTCAAATTAAGATCTTTTTGTTTGAACAGATACTGAAGGCTACGATGATCAGTAAATACCTCACACGAGACACCGTAGAGGTAATGCCTCCAAATATTCAGCGCGTGAACACTGGCTGCCAATTCTAAATCATGAACAGGATAATTCTTCTCGTGAACTTTCAGCTGCCACGATGCATATGCAATCACCTTGCCATCTTGCATTAATATTGTACCAAGCCAAATGTGAGATGCGTCACAATATATTGTATACGATCCTGAACCTATGGGTAATACCAACACGGGCGCCATAGTCAAAGTAGGCTTAGCTTCTGAAAGCTCAACTCACACTCGTCTGACCATCTGAATGGGGCACCCTTTTAGGTCAGTCTGGTCAATGAGCTTGCTATAGATGAAAACCCTTCCACGAACCTACGATAATAACTTGCCAAACCCAGGAAACTCCGGATCTCTGTAACTGAAGTAGGTCTAGGCCAATTCTGAATAGCCTCCATTTTTTTTTTATCCACCTTTATGCCTTCTGCCGATACAACATGCCCCAAAATGGCAACTGAGTCTAACCAAAACTCACATTTTGAAAATTTGGCATATAACTGATTATTCTTCAAAGTATGAAGCACACTCCGAAGATGTTGCTCATGATACTCTCTACTGCTGAAGTAAATCAAGATATCATCAATGAATACAACCACAAAAGAATCCAAATAGGTCTTGAACACCCGATTCAACAAATCCATAAATGTTGTTGGGGCATTTATCAACCCAAATGACATCACTAGGAATTCGTAATGCCCATACCGAGTCCGAAAAGTTATTTTAGGGACATTAGATGCCCTAATCTTCAACTTATGGTAACCAGACCTCAAATTGATCTTCAAAAATATCTTGGCACCCTGAAGCTGATCAAATAAGTCATCAATTCTTAGCAACGAATATTTGTTTTTGATAGTGGTCTTATTCAACTGCCGATATCTATAAATATTCACATTGAACCATCTTTTTTCTTTACAAATAATACTGGTGCAACCCAGGGCGAGACACTGGTCTAATGAATCCCTGATTAAGCAAGTCTTGTAACTGATCTTTCAATTCTTTCAACTCCGGCGGGGCCATACGGTATGGTGGAATAGAAATAGGCTAAGTGCCCGGAGCCAAATCAATACAGAAGTCAATATCTCTCGGATGGCATCCCCGACAAATCTGCAGGAAATACTTCTGGAAATTCACGAACAACTGGTACTGAGTCTATAGAAGGAACATCCGCACTGGGATCGCGAATATAAGCCAAATAGGCTAGACACCCTTTCTCGACCATACGCCTAGCTTTCATATAAGAAATAACCCTGCTGGCAAAATGAACAGGAGTTCCTTTCCACTCTAACTGAGGTAACTCCGGCATGGCTAGGGTCACTGTCTTGGCATGACAATCCAATATAGCATGATAAGGTGACAACCAATCTATACCCAAGATGACATCAAAATCAACCATATCAAGAAGTAAAAGATCCACACTAGTCTCAAGACTACCAATAATAACCACACACGAACGATAGACATGATCTACTATAACAGAGTCTCCCACCGATGTAGATACACACACAGAAGCACTCAGAGAATCATAAGGCACAACCAAATATGAAGTAAAATAGGAGGACACATAGGAATAAGTAGATCTTGGATCAAATAGAACCGAAGCATCTCTGTGGAAAACTGGAATAATACCTGTGATCACAACATCAGATGACTCGGCCTCAGGCCTAGCTGGAAAAGCATAAAATCGGGGCTAAGCCTCACCACTCTGAACTGCGCCCCTGGGACGACCTCTAACTGGCCAGCCTCCACCTCTAACGGTTTGACCTCCACCTCTAATGGTCTGACCTCCACCTTTAGCAGCCTAACCCCTACCTCTAGCTAGCTGAGCAGGCGGTGAAGCAACCGGTGCCTGTATGATGGCATGAGAATCCTGCCGAGATCTGTTACTCGCCAATCTAGGGCAATACATCCTGATGTGACCAATGTTCACACACGCATAACACCTATCCTGATGTCGTGGCTGCTGAAGCTGAAGCTGACCCGAATGGGCCGGATAACCGCTGTAGTAACTCTGGAATGGCGGTGCACTGATAGGCGCTGAATGTGCACTAAATGCTAGTGGTCCATAGTAAGGCATAGTAGGACCGTGACTCTCTGAAGCACTGGGAGATGCATGAAGTGCTCAATTAAATGGTCTGGGAGGATGACCCATACCAAAATTACCCCTGCCTGCAGATGAGGCACCACCGAAACCACCAAACTGATGAGGCCCCTTATCAGACCTGTGTCCTCTCTACTATGTAAGAACCATTTCGACCCTCCTCGCGACATTAGCAGCCGCTTAAAAAGAAATCTCACTTCCGGTCTCCTTGGCAATCTGAAGCCTGATAGGGTGAGTGAGTCCCTCAATAAACCTCGTCACTCTCTTTCCCTCAGTAGGTAGTAAAAGGAGAGTATGACGGGCCAAATCCACAAAATGGGACTCATACTGAGTAACAATCATACTGCCTTGCTATAGATGCTCAAATTGCTTTCAGTAATCCTCCCTCAATGTGATAGGAAGGAACTTCTCCAGAAATAGCTGAGAAAACTGTTCCCAGGTAAGTGCAGGCAATCCAACTGGTCTAGTCAATGTATAATCCCTCGACCACCTCCTGGCGGAACCCGTCATCTGAAATACAGCAAAATCAACCCCATTGGTCTCAACTATACCCATGTTCCGTAGCACCTTATGGCAGTGTCCTAGATACTCCTGTGGGTCCTCAGAAGGTGTACCACTGAAGTGGACTGAAAAGAGCTTGGTAAACTTATCCAGTCTCAATAAGGCCTCAAAAGACATGGCAGGCCTATCACCGGTCTGTGTCGCAACAACTGGATGAACTACCCCAACTGGCGGGGTTGCTGGAGCCTGATTCTGGGAGCTATCTGCTCTGAAGCGCGAGTAGTGGGAGCTTGTGCTCCTCCTCCAGCCTGTGAGATGGCTGGCGCCACTCGAAATGTACCATTCTGGGCCACGCCCTCCATAAGACTCACCAACCAGACTAGAGCGTCCTGAAGCACTGGAGTAGCTATGAATCCTTCTGGTCCCACTGGTACATTCTGAACTGTAACCTCCTCCTAAAAGTCCACCTGAGGTTCTATAACAGGTGCAGCTGCTCGAGCTCTTGACTGAGCTCTACCTCGGCCTCTAGCACGGACTCAGCCTCGACCTCTACCCCTGACCATAGTTGCCACCGGGGGTTCTGGTCCCTGTCCATCGGTAGAGATATTACATGTTCTCACCATCTGCGAGAGAATAAGAGTAGAATGATTCAATCATCGATGATAGAATAAAATCACACGACAGAATAAGAAAGAAGTGATAGTGTTCCTAAACTTTATAGCCTTTGAGAGATAAGTACAGACGTCTCCGTACCGATCCTTCAGACTCTACTAAGCTTGCTCGTGACTCGTGAGACATATGTAACCTAGTGCTCTGATACCAACTGTCACGACACAAAATTCTCACCTTCGGACCGTGATGGATCCTAACCATTTTTAAACAATTTTTAAATTTATTAATAACAAAGGAACAAATATGGAAGTAAGGTCTGAAATATAATGAATGATCTATAAAAATAACGGTATCTAAATACAATCTCATAATTGGTATCTCAAGTGCACGAGCTTCAAGAATAAATACAAATAAAGGTTTGAATTAAATAAAGTTATCTAGAAACAAACACACAACTAAAGTAAAATAGACGGGGACTTCAGAACTGCGGACGCTGTGCAGTTATACCTCAAGTCTCCCCCAAGTAGCTGAAATCCGAGCAAGTCTATGGTACGCCGCTGGGACCAACACAGAAATCTGCACAAGAAGTGTAGAGTGTAGTATCAGTACAACCGACCCCATGTACTGGTAAGTGCTAAGCCTAACCTCGACGAAGTAGTGACGAGGCTAAGGCAGGTCACTTACTTTAACTTGTACGCAATATTAGTAACAACAACAAATAATAGAAATAAATCAGGTAACTCATTTATAATAATTGAAGTCAACTCAACAGTCATAATCCATTATTATTTCAATCAATTTCCATTATAGCGTGCAAACCGCTCCCACAATATATTCATTTTCAATACTCTTATATATATAATTTAATCAAGTATATATAGACTTTTAAATAAGTCTGTTGTGGCGTGCAATTCGATCCCTCAATATTGACTTTTAAATAAGTCTATTGCGGCGTGCAATCCGATCCCCCAATATATATATACTTTCATTTCCATTGCGGCGTGCAACTCGTTCACCCAATATAGCTTTAAACAACTCATAAATGTAATAAAAATTACTCTAATAAATACCACGTCCAATAAGAAATTATTAAGCATCAAGGCACACAATAATTATAATTTATTTATGAACCAAATAATGACAAATAACATTTTATTATGAAAATCATAGATAAAATAGGTAGTTTAATATTTGATATACTAAATGTCAAGTAGCAATTAATGCACATAAATCAAATAAACATGTAGCAATTATTGCAGGAATTCAAGATTTAATATTTGACAAAGAATAAGAGAGAAACAATTATTATAACAATTAATTCGTATATTAAGACAAATTTAGAATTTTCAAATATTTATGCAAACAATTAATTTGACGACTTATAGACGCTCGTCACCTCACCTATACGTCGTTTATATGCATTTCACATAACAAATAATTTAAGGCTTCATTCCCTCAAGCCAAGGTTAACCATGACACTTACCTCGCTTCGAAATCAAATTTCAAGTTTCCAATATACCCTTGCCTCGTGAATTAGTGTCTGAACTCCTCAAATCTAGTCATAAACAATTTAATATATTTAATACAAATTGTAGGAATTAATTCCATATGAATTTACTAATTTTTCGGGTTAAAATCCAAATTCATTTTAAAAATAGACAGTGGGGCCCACAACTCAAAGTTCGAAAAAATTTACGAAATACGAACACCCATTCCGAGACGAGTCTAACCATACAAAACTTATCCAATTCCGATGTCAAATGGACCTTCAAATCTAAATTTTTTATTTTTGGAAGATTTTATAAAAATTCCAATTTCTTCCATCTAAATCCGAAATAAATGATGAATATAGACATGGATTTATGAAATATAATCACTTTTAGTTATATAACACTTACCCAATTCAAAGTCGTGAAACATCTCTTTGGAATCGCCAAAATTCGAGACTCAAAACTCAAAAATGAGTAAAAATAGCTAAAACCCGATTTTATGTGTTCTGTCCAGCATTTCCGCTTTTGCGGAAATTTGACCGCATCTGCGGTTCCGCTTCTGAGGAAATTTGACCGCAGGTGCGGTTTCCTCTTCTGCGAAACATTGACCACAGGTGCGATTACACTAGAAGATCAAAATTTCAGATTATTTCTTAAGTCCAAATTTTGATTCATTAACCATCCGGAATCCACCCGAGCCCCGCGGGACCTCAACCAATTATACCAACAAGTTTTAAAATATCATATGAACTTACTCGGGGTCTCATATCACGTCAAACAACATAAAATTATAATTCACCCCTCGATTCGAACTTTGAGTTTTAAACTTTTCAATTTGCAAATCTCGCGACAAAACATATTAAATGAATCCGGAATGAATTAAAATTTGGCACACAAGTCATAAATGACATAACAGAGCTATTCAAATTTCTAGAATCGGATTCTGGCTCCGATATCAAAAAGTCAACTCTGTGGTCAAACTTGGAAATCTTTAGCCTTTAAATTACTAATTTCTGTTAAATGGTCATAACTTGAGCTAGGGACCTCCAAATTAAATTTCGGGCATACGCCCAAGTTCCAAATCATGATACGGAGCTACAGGAACTGTCAAAATACTGATTCGGGTCCATTTGCTCAAAATGTTGACCAAAGTCAACCCAGTTAAGGTTTAAGGCTCTATTTCACATTTTAATCCGTTTTTCACATAACAACTTTTCGAAAAATTTTACGGATTGTGCACACAAGTCGAGGAATGATAATTAGTACTTTTTGAGGTCTTAGAATACAGAATTACTTATTAAATTTAAAGATAATATTTTGGGTCTTCACATCTGCCCTGGGCTAGATTTGCCCTAAACATTTATATTTGGGCTGGATTTGCCTATACAGTACTGAGTGACTGGTTGTCAGTTGCTGTTTATATTGAGGGTTGGATCTGCCCTACATAGTACTGAGTATTCTGAGAGTGTAAGCACGCGAGGCTTTCATTGTGTTGCATCACATACGGCATGTACATTGACATGTAGATATATAGTT
Source organism: Nicotiana otophora (assembly GCA_000715115.1). Lineage (NCBI taxonomy): Eukaryota > Viridiplantae > Streptophyta > Magnoliopsida > Solanales > Solanaceae > Nicotiana > Nicotiana otophora. Next base: position 46,628 of record AWOL01S0010451.1, on the reverse strand, counting down.
GTCATATTCCTCATATCATTTAGATTTGGTCTATTTTTACTTGTATTGGGTTTAACTGCTGAACTTGAAAATATGCCTACATTTCTGTATTGTTAATTCTATATTGAACTGTACTTGATGAGCTCGTCACAACTAGGGACTAAGTGTCCCAAAACTCTCTGAATTCCATAACCAATCACTCCGGCAAGTCCCAAAAGCAGAAACAAATATGGGGAAAGCAGATATTAGGGGATCGAGGCTCTAATTCTCAAAACGACCGGCCAGGTCGTTACACTCTCCTTCTTTCAGCTTTATGTATTTAGTTTCAGTTTTTTCATAGACAACATTTTCAGACTCGTGTTGTATAGACGCTCATGTACTCACTGACACTCTGGTTTTGAGAACTTCCGTATTGAGTTTTGATTTTCTATCCAGTTTATGAGAGCTTTAAATGGTTAAACATGTGTTATTTCATTTTCATTTAAAAGTGATGGAAATGTTTTGAGGTGTCGGCTTGCCTAGTAGCATGTTAGGCGCCATCACGACAGGCTAAGTTTTGGGTCGTGACATTCATGGATTGTAAGGTCAACCATATTCTCATTATTATTTAGAACCCTAAAGCTTTGTGTTAAGAAAGGAGCACTAAAAGCTTATAGACTATTGTCTTATGTCTCATATATTATAGTAGAACCAAATAACAACTGAATAAACGAAAAAAAATGAAAAGAATTACTCTTTAGTAGAGTATTTATTGTTTAGTGTAATTAGTACATGGGCAATGAATCGTTTTGACGTGAGATCTTTAGAATTGTTTCATTTAAAGAAATTTAACTCGTTTAGTGGAGTTACTGTCTGAAAAAGGACAAAACATGACAAAAGATAAAATAATTACAAAATGAAAGGTAAGTTAAAAGTACATAAATTCTCATAAAAATTGTTCATTTGATTTACTAAATAGATAAGTAAATGTACTTTATGCGATTTCTAATTTCAAAATGTAGGTTCGATCAACTATTACTTTATTATGAGATTGTGCTAAAAATGACTATGAAATTCTTTAAAAAATAAAAAATAATAACCAATCAACCACACCATTCAAAAAACACCGAAATTAATAATGTATATGTTTCCCTGCACATACCAAAACTTTACTTTTGATAATACTATTGCATTACAAGTCATGACTTGCGAGTTAGTGTACATTTTCTAATGGTTTCTTTTGTAGCTTAATTTCTCCCTAATACTATTTGTTCAAGTCCATCGTTAATGTACATTTTTTATTGGTTTCCTTTTTAGATTAATTGCTCCAGGGAAAATGATCTTATTGTTTGCTTAGGAACACATCTTTTAATTATAATTTGATATTGATATTTTGTATTCTTTTACCAAAATGTTTTTTACTAAACCATATATTACATGACTTTGTACCGAAACACTAGTTAATTATGAAACACTGGATCATTATTTTCTTTTGGACATCTTCCTTGTAAAATCCTAGTTCATTCGTAGCTGGAGATAATGATACAAAAACTACACTAACTGACTAATTGAGTACATTTGTACGTCTAACTACAAGCTAACTAATAGTCTGGCCAAGTTTCTTAAGAGGCCAAAAGTGTTTTTTCGTTTTCTCAAAAACGTTTTTTCTAACTTGAGGTGTTTGGCCAAGCTTTTTTGGGGGAAAAAGTGCTTTTGGGAAGAACCAGAAGCAGTTTCTGAGTAGCAGAAAAAAATAGCTTCTTCCCAAAAGCATAAGCAGAAACAATTTTGATTTTTCTTCTTACAAAAAATACTTTTAACAAAATATAGTATATACCAAAATAACCGTTAAACCTAATACTTAAGATATTAATGTATAAATATTTCTTATTATTTTTAGGATAGCTTTCTAATATATACTAGTTACTTTAGGAGTGAATGCTTTTATATTTATTGAATGATTTTTAATATATTTAACTTATATTAAAAGAATTAAATACTTTTAAATTTTATTTTTATATTTTACTTAATTAAAATAAAAAGATTTAATTATTACATGTAATAATAAATTTGTAAGATTATTTATTTACTTATAATATTAATTATTAAGTAAATCTATTCATGTCATTATTCGTAATTTGATACTTAAAAGTACTTTCTGAAAAGCTTGGCCGAACATAAATTATTGCTCAAAAGTACTTTTAAGAGTGATTAGCTAAATACAAACGATTTCTTTCCAAAAATATTTTTTTGAAAAGCACTTTTCAAAATAAGCCACACAGGTATAAATGTCTTACTGATCTAGTTAAGTTAGCTAACTTCACTCTCACTGCTATACAAAGTCATTGTACACCTTGGACACTTTTTTTGCACCTAACCCTGTCGCTTTATCACTTCCCTTTAACTGCATCATTATAATTGTAATAAGTTATACGTCTTTTTGTTTTGATAATTTGACAAACTTCATAAGAGAACCAGATAAAAAATCTGAAACAATTAGTTCATTTGCGTTTAGAGTAACTAATCAGATGTCTGGTTTAAATCTCAATGATTTCATTTAAGGGAACAACAAATGAAACAGTAGAGGGAACAGATAGAGATCAATTTCTCTGATCACAGTACAGGTCAACTCCTTACAGTTGTTAAAATTGATGCACTGTTGCACTGCACACGCAACAATGCAGCAGTCACTTTATGGGGCATGCCTTGTACCGTATATTTGCTTACATCATCCCAATGACCTCATACACACATATTATCAATACGAGGCAAGGGATTTCATTACCTAACACTTGCAAATCAAAAGAAAATATTTTCTCAAGTGCTAGCCACAACCTCTCTCAAGAACAAAGTTGCTGCAACCTCAAGGACCAGATCCAAAGATTGAAGATATCTTAATTCCTTAGGTTTGTTGAGTCTTTGTTATTTGTTCTTCATTTGTAATCCTACACTACTTTCAAGAAGTGTCTTTGTATGATAGATTTAAACCATTGTTGGGTTTAGTTTCTTGACTAGAATTAGTCAAGGTTTGTTGCTTTGTAATAGAGTTATTATAAAGAGGCTTGTAATATAGTTATTGCAAGTATGTGGGGGATTAAGAGTTTAATTCCTAGGTTACAATAGATAATCTAAAGTTGCTCGGTGAATGAAGTTGAAATACTACGATTGTAGGTCGTGATTTTTAATCCTGTGAGGTGGAGGTTTTCACGTAAAATATTATTGTGTTATTTACTTACAGTTGTGTGTGTTCTTTGGGAACTGAGTTCTCTATACAATTTGGTGGAGTTTTAGTTTCTATCAAATTGTGCCTTATCAGTAATAAGTTTAAGTAACATCTTCCAATTGATTAATCTTCAGTGATAATTTTGTGAGTGTATATAAGTTTTATCATAAGAAAACACCCCCCACACGCCCAAGTGTACCTGCGACTTTGGTAGATTTTCTTGGTATGATTTAATCAAGTTCTGAGGCTAATGCTCCAGTTTTACTTTTGATTTTCAGTGGAGAAACAATCTCGAAACCACAGATAGAATATGTCAATCGATCCCATTGATGTTCCTGACCCGGTAAACATTCTGCAAGGATTGAAAATGAGCATGACTTGGCTGATAACCAGAAGGACCGAATAAAAGCTGTTAAGACAGAACTATGGTTTCTCGGTGTACTGTTCCGAGTGCAGCCTAACATGACGCTCAAAAGTTTCCTGACTTATGCAGAAGATCTTTTCCGAAAGGATTATTATATCATTGGGGTAGCAAAAACCCTCGTAAATTTGAACACGACACCTCTGAAGTGCTGGCAACGATTCAGTCATTCAAATTTGAGAAACAGAGAGAAATTTAAAACATTTCAGGGAGCAGTCCGAACTTGTGATGGAAGTTATAGACAACGTTGTACAGAATCTTGATAATCTGCTGATTGTTCGCCTTGGCAAGCCGCCTGTTGCGAGCATGTATTTTGAGGTCAAGGCTCTAATTGAGTTGGTCAAAGAGGAGTTGAGAGGGCTCAAGAACTTTGTCTGCTTTCTGGAAAAATTCAGTTCAGAACTCAAAAGCCGCTGGCAGAAATTTTTGAAGTCTTGGCTATCCACACAGCATGTATTTGCTTCCTGAATTTGCCAGAACCTCAAGACAGCAAATCAGTTGCTCCAAAATTTACTAATTTGGTTTCTGATTTGCTTGAGAAAAGGATCAAGCCTATTGAGCCAGGGGTCCGCAAAATCTACACGAGCATCCTGAAAAATGTGTTGTCATCAAGCACTCCTCCCATGTCTTCAATTTAAACCGGCAACTGGATTCATCGAGACTCTTTTGCACATTTCCACCGAGTTATTGAGACTTTGGTCATTCATGCTGGACTCGTTGTTTACTTATTGTATAACAGCAGAAGGAACGACGGAGAAAAGAAAAGAGACTTGCTTCTTTTAGCTGAAAAGATTCAGCAAGTCAGGACAGAAATTTACCGTGACATCCGAGAGGAGATACAATCCCTTTTGCCTAAGAATGATACATTGGGCTTTTTCGATTTCCTCATTGATAGCTTGAATGAGCTTCTTTACAGCCACTACGATTCACTTGCTTCTTTGAAGTACCAGTTTGAAGTGGTGTATGAGGAGCTCAAAACTTCCCTAAAGGGCATAGCAGTACGAGGAATTGATAAGCGAGGGGAACTTCAAGGTTTTACTGCAAGACTCATTAATAAGGCATATGAGGTTGAGTACATAATTGGTTCTTTTGTAATGACAGAGATTCCTTTAAAAATATGGCTCTCAGACATCATTAAGGAGATTAAGCTTATTAAGACAAAGCTGACAGAACTTGAGGAAAAGGAGGAGAAAACTGCTTCCCCTGCCGCTGGCAAAGATCAATTGGTGGGTTTTGAGAAGGTGAGGTAAACCATAAAAGGTCGACTACTTGGAGGATCACGAAATCTAGATGTTATCCCGAGTATTGGTATGCCTGGAATTGGTAAGACAACCCTGGCCCAAAGTTTTAAAGATGATAAAGCAATTGTCTCCCATTTCAATTTTCGTGGAGAGTATCGTGTTTCTCGGGTATACATACGTAGATACTTGCTACTTTCCATCTTGAATGATGAGCGTACTTATCTTAGTGAAGAAGACGATAGTTAATTAGCTGCTATACTAAAAATAGTTTTATTTAGAAAGGGAAGATACCTCTTAATCATTGATGATGTGTGGGAAACAAATGTTTGGGTTGATTTAAGGACATGCTTTCCTGATACTGAAGGTAGCCGAATTGTTCTGACTACCAGACACCAGATATTTGCTAGTTACGCTAAAGGCTTTACTGATCCATATCATCTTAGTATGCTAACTGGAGAAGAGAGTTGGTCGTTATTACAAAGAAAGGTGTTTGGGGAAGAAATGTGCCCGGAGGAGCTAAAGGAAGTTGGGAAAGAGCTAGATTGCAAAAAAGTGTAAAGGGCTACCTTTTTCCATTGTTCTAGTCGGGGGTCTTCTCGCAAGGATGGAGAAGAAAGAACAGTACTGGAAACAAATGGAATTGTTTGAGCTTAGGTGAAAAAATCGAGGATGAATCAAAGGATTTAGTACAAGTAAGTTACAAAAATCTACCTCATAAGATGAAACCATGCTTTTTATATTTTGGAGCATTTTTAGAGGAGAGGGAGATTTTAGTCTCAGAGTTAACAAACTTATGGATCGCGGAGGGTCTCATAGAAAATGATAAGGAGAAGGCTCTAGAGAATATTGCAGAAGAGTACGTGGAGGATCTTGTTGGAAGAAATCTTGTTATTGTTACTAAGAGGAGATACAATGGGAAGCTCAAAGCATGCATGCCTTGTACACGGCATATATAGTGCTCGAATTATGCAAGGGAAAAGCTGAGAAAGAGAATTGTCTATTGTGGCTAAAAAGGTATTTACCTCTTATTATGTAGTACGTCTCTCTACTTCTCATTTTTTTCTGTTTTTTACTATATCATTCTTTTGCATGTCTCATATATCCTGCTTAATTTCTTCATTACCAGAGAACATGATACAAATCTTCCACATAATTTTTCTCAAAAGCCTAGGCAACGTCGCTTATTATTTTACTGTGAGCGAGATAATCTTGCTGGGTGGATTACATTCTGCTCGCATGCTCGTTCAGTTTTATTTAGGGAGATCGGTGACAATACGTTCTCTTCCATGAAACAAGCCTCAAACTTCTTTGCCAACCTCAAGTTTGTTAGGGTGTTGGATTTGGAGTACATTAATGTTGATTCTTTTCCCATTGAGCTTAACCATCTAAGGTACCTTGCTCTTCGAACTACTAAGAATTCTGTCCCATCATCTATAGAGAATCTTTGGAATCTCAAAACATTTATAGTCAGACGAATTAGAGGAACAGTATTACTGCGCCAAATGCTTTCTGGAAGCTAGCTAGGTTGAGACATGTACTCATTAGTGATAAAGCAGTATCCAAACTTCAAGGTGCAAAAGAAATCCTGTACGGGAGCCACTCATAATTGGAGAATTTGGCCGTGCTTTCAACACCATGTTTTTCTAGTGTGGAAAATATGGAAACTACAGTGAAAAAAACACCAAATCTTCGAAAGTTAAGATGTGTATTTGCCAAATCATGGGGTTCTGGAAAGAACAAAAATCGGTTTCCTGTATTGCACTCCTTATCTCAGACTTGAATCACTAAAGATGATCTTTTCCCACATTCCACAAGTAGGACCTTCAAAGTTCAACTTCCCATCTTGTCTCAAGAAATTGACATTATGCAATTTGCCGCTGCCACTTGCTGAAATTTCAACCATTGCCAACCTTCCCGAGCTTGAAGTACTCAAACTGCATGGACCTGAATTTGAAAGTGAAGAATGGGAAGTGAGAGATAATGAGTTCTTGAAACTTGAATATATCGAACTCAAAACATGGGGAGTATCTGAAGAGGCTTAGCTTTTCCGTGCCTTCAACAATTGGTTTTGCATTCCTTGTTACTTGATCAAGCAATCCCTTCTTATTTTGGTGAAATGGTACATTTAAAATACATTGAGGTAAAGTCATGCAATACCGATGTTGAAGATTCAGCCAGGGATATATAAGAAACACAAGTTTATACTTGTCAAAATTGTGATTTCAGAGTCTATCCAGTCTTAGACTAATGAAATCGCAAGTCGCCTACAAGCTTCAATTAATTCCCACTCAGTGTTGAGGTACATTCTTATGCATAATCGCTATTTTCATACTCATTTCTGCTTTATATATCTCTCAATTGACTAGCTCATATATGGTTTTTATATGTCCAGTAAAATTTCTATTTCAAGCACAAAGTGATTGGTGAGTTTATGGCAAGAGGAAGTGAAGGTTGCAGCCACACAGGAATCGTATAATGACATTAATTAGCTCTGGATTTTGGGTGCCCTTTCTTGTTTTATTTGTCATGTGAAGCAATCCACTTCTAGCTTATTGATGATGTAATGAGAATAGTGATTAATTGTAATGGACCTCCTCTCTTTTTTTCCCTTTTATTTGTTGAGTTGGTATGGAATGTAGCATTTTGTAGTCATATGAATTCTTTTTAAATATTTATGATGTTTCTTTTTAATGTTTGTATTGGTATAGGATGTTGATTTGTATCTCGTTGCATTTCGCAACCTTTGTAATACACCTAATTATGACATTACTGACAATAGCATATGGTGTTTACACCAAAGAAATGAACATGAAATAAGTATCATTTATATAAATATTTATCACTGAGTCATGGTCAAGTGTTAAGCCACAAGAAAACAATATCCAAGAGTATTACAGCTTCACTGGTTGGCAGTGTTCTACTTGTAAATACAAATTGTGGCCTTGTGGGATGCCAGATATGGCATTGTGTTAATGTTGCCTCTAACATCAAGGAATATTTTAAAAAAAAATTGAATTTTTGCCAATGCCAAGAATGTTGTTTGTTGTTTATTACTCCCTCCGGACTTTTCACGTCCTTAAAAAATAATAAATAAAGTGCATAATTTACTATGTTACTCATATTAATTGATGCATATTTTATTGGATTTGAGAAAATGATTTGAAATGGTAATAAATAATGTGGGTAAAACATGAAAAAATTTGTTGTCTTCTCTTGATATGCGTAAAGTACCAAGTAAAAAGTAAACATTTATTTTTAGTATACATGCCAAGTAAAAGTGACCGGAGGGAGTACACGGAAAATTTCCTCAAGAAGAGTGCCAAAAACTTTAAGTTTGTTCCATATAATATATCAGTGTCTACTGATTTTACGTGCAAGGACGTTTTTTATGTTTAGGTTGGAGATTTGAAGCGTGAAAGCTGATAATATGGTAGCGAAATCTAAGATTATCAAAATTCTCACTACAGAAGGATACGAAAACCCGATTATAAAAGAGCACGAAGGCTAAATGTTAGTTACACTATTCTTAACATAAATCTATACGATATTTTGGTAAACAGAATAAAAATAGATTTCTAAATAAATTCTACTTCCGAATTTAAAGAAATAAATCGATCAAATTTAAATACATTTAATGCAGTTTAAACTTGAATTCAATTTAGTCATGCTTTCTCTAAATTTGATGAAGTACCTTCTCCGATTGAATAATAAAATGCTTGCAGGCTATACTATAAAATATTTTGTGTCTTTTCTTTTTGTTGATATCGATTTGGATTATGTCTCTGAGCGCATAATTTTTGCCCCACATAGGAAATTACTCCTAAAAATGGTCCAAAAATAATCTTAATTATTTTTATGGAATTTTAGGAGCTTTTTTTTTATTTTTGCATTGTTCATGCATATTTAGAAATATTTTAAATCATAAATATCATAAAAAAAAATATTTTATCTTTCATTTAGTGTGTTAATTATATTTAGGAATTAATCATAGGTTAAAAGCAAGATTAAAATAAAAGTCATTTGATTAATTGGCCAATATGTGAATTTTTAACAAAGTCAAGGAGAGGGGCTGCCAAGTTTTCAATTGAACTGGGCCAAGGACTGTGGCCCAATCTTTAACCAAACACCCGCCCCAGTCAGTCCAAAATACCCGACACCCTTGGCCAAATATCCCCCTCCCCATTCATTAAAACAACCTTACTCCTCTACTCTCTAGAGAACAGAGACGAACGGACCCCCTCCTAGAAAGAAAGAACCCTAGCCGCCCCCATTGTTCCCAAAATGCTCTCAAAAAAATCCAACTCATAGATTTCACTCCTTCACTCACGTTTTTTGAGCGTACACACGCACCAAAAACAATACAGGCACTCAAAACAGCTGGAAACAAAGGCTGTAATTCAAAAATCTGGAAAACAAAAATCCAAAGAGCTTAGAACAAAAGTAGAAAACTAGAATTTAAAGGATTGGTTTCAACTTTTTCCGGTTTTGGCATCGATTTTGTGGGTTTGCTAAGGAGTTTTGCTGTTGTTCTTTTTTTTCTACTGGTGTTTGAACTCTAGTCCTCTATTTCAGACCTTTATTTGATCGGTTCCTCCCGATTTCCTACCGAAGGTATGTCGGATTCTTATGTAGTCATCTACCAAACCAATCAAAAATAAAAATCTGAATTGTTTGTGTTATATTAATGTCTAATTTCGTGCATTCACTGTATTTAATCACTGGATTTGTCTACATCTGCTATGTCTGCCGACATATAGTTTTGACTGTTTGTTTTTTAACTGAAAATTCGAATTTGAAATCGTGTAAGATGCCAAATGAAGTGTAAGCAGATTATTGGGCATCTGTTTCTTTTTTAGAAATAATTGGGCCTGGTAGCTAGTCCAAAAGAGATTGCCCAATCAATGTGTAGTTGAGCTGTTTTTGGGCTTGTGTGTTTCGTTTTGGGCCCGATAAAAGAGAGGGGGGTGAAATTAATGTTATCAAAGTATCACAAGGGTTACAGCAGATGTTTAACAACCTTTAATTCGAACTGTAAATCCATTCCCACACGTTTAGTAGTAGTTGAATTAGAATCAGAACTAATACTTAGTCTTGAATTAGTGTTATGAGCTGGTCTCATTATATTTACGTCATTGAATGGCTCTATCACTTTAGACCTCCACACATGATCTTAAACATTAGGAAATAAACAACTTTGAACATGCATAGTAACTATAGACACGCTTATAATCTACTATCGTGGTTATGTACACGTTCGCATGACATAATTATGATACCAAAAATAAATCAAAGTACGCGTTCGCGCGACTTTAGCCAAACAATATTAATAATAATAAAGTGTTATTAATTGTGTACACGTACGTGTGAAATAATTTTTAGCGCACTAAATAAAACGAATTCACACACACGTGATTCGATTCAAGATAATTTCATAACACCATAATCAAGTAATTAAAAGCGGTAGAGGTGAAAACGCACATAAGTTCTAAAAACTAATAATCCATTAAGCCAGGTATGATTGAAGCGACCGTGCTAAAACTACGGAATTCGAAAATGCCTAACACCTTCTCCCGGGTTAACAGAATTCCTTACCCAATCTTCTGTGTTCGCAGACCATAAATAAGAGTTAATTTTCTCAATTTGGGATATTAAAATAAATCAGTGACTTGGGACGCCATAACAAATATTCTAAGTGGAGACTCTGATTAAATAAATAATCTCATTTCGAATAATGTAACTTTAATTGAAAAAACTTCATATCCCTCGGAAAAAAGGAGGTGTGACAGCTCTGGCGACTCTGCTAGGGATCGAACCTAGAATCTCTGGTTCAGGGTTCAGAATTCAAGCTTATTAATGTGATCTATACTTGGCTTTCTTGATTATTGATATTATTGTATTTGTGGGTCTAATGTGCTAATTGCCGCTCATTTACCGCTTCGATATTATTTGAATTGTATAAACTGTCTTCTTACGCCTCCCTTCTGAGTCTTCTGAAACTATGATGCACACGTACGCGTGGCCCACTTGTTTGTTAGAGGTCATACCAAATAGAACGAGACTGGATCAGCAACTAGGTCGGGTAGACTTTCGTGCTCCCGGTACATTGCCTCCACTTCGGCTCGAGCTGTCTACTTGGGTAAGCCAGGTCTAAAACACTCCCCTCAGGTTTAAACCTAGAATAACATAGCCTCATGTTGGACCTCTAGTAGGAACGTTTATTTGCATCGCGTGCATTTGACTTTGGGGACTCAATACAGGGGTTGGGTCCGTCTAGGACAGGTGTACCCACATTAAAAGACCATCCTGATGCATCTTACGTGCTACTTGCGCATTTGTTTATTTCGGCTTGCATGTTGATTAGCTTCTAGAATAGGGAAAGAAAATCAAAAAATAAATGAGTGGTAGGTATTAGAAAAATGATGAAACTCTGCCGAAATATTGAAAAAGAAAAGAGAAAGAAAATAAGACTATGTTTTCAAAAAGTCATTTTTCCCATGTTCCGTCAAAACTGACCAAACTACGCGGGTCTGATTCTCACCGCATGTGAGATACGTAGGCAAACCTCATCGGTTCCGGCCCCAATTTTAAAAAATTCAAAATTTTTTCTTTAATTCATTTTTTAGAAGTCTTTCCTTAGAAAATTCTAAATAAAAGAAATTTAAAACCAAAATATTTTCTTTCGTTTTAGAAGTCTTTAATTTGAAAAACAAAATCAAATCAAAATATATATATTTTTTCTTCTTTAGAAGTCTTTCTCCGGAAAAAAAATGAAAATTCTTTCGTCTTTAGAAGTCTTTCTCCCAAAAATTCAAAAAAAAAAATCGAAATCCAAAAAGTATTTTCTTTATTTCGAAAATTACCAAAATATGGAAATCCAAAAAATATTTTCTTTCTTGTTTAGAAGTCTTTCTTTCGAAAATTTCAAATAAATAAAAAAGATAGAGAATTCAAAATTCAAATAAAAATATTTTCCTTGTTAGGAGCTTTTACGAGTAGATTGTTTTTTAAAAGAGTAAAAAAAAGTTAGTTTATTTATTTTATTCTTGATCTTTCCGAACTACGCAAGATCTGATTCATGTGGGACATGATACGTAGGCAATCAGTCTTTCAGGTCATACCTTTTAGGAAACGCACTTCCTAATCTTAGGTTACAAGTTTCATCCCTAGGAGACGCACTTCCTAGTTTGAGTCATTCAAGTTTCACCCCTAGGAGACGCACTTCCTAGTCTGGGTCTTTCAAGTCATACTTTTAGGAGACACACTTCCTAAATTGAGATTTCACCCCTAGGAGACGCACCTCCTAGTTTGGGTCGTTTGAGTTCATCCCTAGGAGACGCACTTCTTAGTTTGGGTCATTCAAGTTTTTTTAGCAGACGCATTTGCTAGTCAAAATTTTTTTGGTTTTACTCACAGGAGACGCACATCCTAGTCGAGTCTAAAATGTGGGAATGGATTTACAATTCGAATTAAAGGTTGTTGAACATCTATTGTAACCCTTGTGATACTTTGATAATATTAATTTTGCCCCCTCTCTTTTATCGGGCCCAAAACAAACATGCAAGCCCACAAACAACTCAACTACACATTGATTGGGCTATCTCTTTTGGACTAGCTACCAGGCCTAATTATTTCTAAAAAAGACACAGAGGCCCAATAATCTGCTTACACTTCATTTGGCATCTTACACGATTTTAAATTCAAATTTTTTTGTTCAAAAACAAACAGTCCAAACTAGATATTGGTAGACATAGCAGATGTAGACAAATTCAGTGATTAAATACAGTGAATGTATGAAATTAGACATTAATATAACACAAATAATTCAGATTTTTATTTTAAAGGTTTGGTAGATGACTACATAAGAATCTGATATACCTTCGGTAGGAAATCAGGGGGAATGACCAAATAAAGGTCTAAAATAGAGGATTAGAGTTCAAAAACCAGTAGAGAAAAAAGAACAACAGCAAAACTCCTCAGCAAACCCACAAAATCGACGCCAAAACCGGAAGAAGTTGAAACCAATCCTTTAAATTCTAGTTTTCTACTTTTGTTCTAAGCTCTTTGGATTTTCTTTTCCAGGTTTGTGAATTATAACCTTTGTTTCCAGCTGTTTTGAGTTCTTGTATTATTTTTGGTGCGTGTGTGCGCTCAAAACTGTGAGTGAAGGAGTGAAATCTATGAGTTGGCTTTTTTTGAGAGCATTTTGGGAACAATGGGTGTGGCTAGGGTTCTTTCTTTCTATGAGGGGGTCCGCTCGTCTCTGTTCTCTAGAGAGTAGAGGAGTAGGGTTGTTTTAATGAGTGGGGATGGGGATATAGGGCCAAGCGGGTAGGGTATTTTGGACTGACTGGGGCGGGTGTTTAGTTAAAGATTGGGCCTCAGTCCTTGGCCCAGTTCAATTGAAACCTTGGCAGCCCCTCTCCTTGACTTTGTTAAACATTCACATTTTGGCCAATTTATCAAATGACTTTTATTTTAATCATGCTTTAACCTATAATTAATTCCTAAATACAATTAACACACTAAATGAGAGATAAAATATTTTTTGATGATTTTTATGATTTAAAACATTTCTAAATATGCATGAACAATGAAAAAATAATAGAAAAACTCCAAACACCAATGGTATTGGGAGCGAAACAATCAGGGTTGACACAGAAAGTAAAAGTCCCTTGAAAGCAATAACAGAGTCTCCCAGTAGTGCAACCAACTACCAATGCAGTCAGTCTTCCAAAGGCTGGATGATCCCAAAGCCAAGCTGCCAAAGACATCAAGGCTATAAACCGACCACCACTTTTAAAACTGACAAAATTTTCTTTGTTTGAAACAAAAACAAAGCAGTGCAAGAAAAGTGATTAGTCAATAACAAGCAATATCTTCCAAGTTGAAATCAAAGTTGTCATAGCAAATGTAGGAGCAATCGTCTTCGAGGTGTCGTGCCCAAATTTTGTCAGCACAAAGGCTATTTGAGAAGGTTTTTACCTCCTAGGAATTTTCCCTGTTTGAGAAGAACCGTACATCCTAGGCATTCTCCCTAGTCGGAAGAGTATTCAGTTTTACTTGAGTGCAAGGGTCTCGCCTGTAGAATAGGGTCAATTTCAGTTTTCATAAGTTGTTAATCTTTAGTTTTCCTTTAGTTCAGGGGTCCCGCCTGGAGAAAGGGGTCAGTTTTTAGTTTTCTTAGGTTGTTAGTCTTCAGTTTTGCTTGAGTTTAGGGGTCCCGCCTGTAGAATATGGTCAATTTCAGTTTTCTTAAGTTGTTAATCTTTAGTTTTCCTTTAGTTCAGGGGCCCCGCCTGGAGAATAGGTCAGTATTTAGTTTTCTTAAGTTGTTAGCCTTTAGTTTTTGTTAAAGTTCAGGGGTCCCGCCGGGAGAATAGAGTTAATTGTTAGTTTTCTTAAGTTTTCGATCTCTAGTTGTTAGTCATTAGTTTTTCTTGAGTTCAGGGGTCCCGTCTGGAGAATAGGGTCAGTTTTTAGTTTCTAAGTTGTTAGTCATTAGTCCTTCTTGAGTTCATGGGTCCCGCCTGGAAAATAGGTTCAGTTTTTAGTTTCGTTAAGTCGTTAATCTTTAGTATTCCTTAAGTTCAGGGGTCCCGCCTGGACAATAGGGTCGGTTTTTATTTTAGTCAAGCTTAGTTTATAGTTTTCCTCAAGCCCAATCCCACATCCAGGAGAAACACTTCCTAGTTTAAATCTTTCAGGCCACACTTTTTAGGAGACGCACTTCCTAGTTTGAGTTTTTCAGGTCATACGTTTTAGGAAACGCACTTCCTAATCTTAGGTCACAAGTTTTACCCCTAGGAGACGCACTTTAAGTTTGAGTCATTCGAGTATTATCCCTAGGAGACGCACTTCCTAGTCTGAGTCTTTCAGGTCGTACTTTTTAGAAAACGCACTTCCGAATCTTAGGTTACAAGTTCCATCCCTAAGAGGCGCACTTCCCAGTTTGAGTCATTTAAGTTTTTATCCCTAGGAGATGCAGTTCCTAGTCTGAGTTTTTCAGGTCATACTTTTTAGGAAACGCACTTCCTAATCTTAGGTTACAAGTTTCATCCCTAGGAGACGCATTTCCTAGTTTGAGTCATTCAAGTTTCACCCCTAGGCGATGCACTTCTGGAGCGAAACAATCAGGGTTGATATAGAAAGTAAAAGTCCCTTGAAAGAAACAACAGAGTCTCCCAACAGTGCAACCAACTACCAATGCAGCCGGTATTCCAAAGGATGGATGATCCCAAAGCCAAGCTGTCAAAGACATCAAGGCCATAAACCGACCACCACTTTTAAAACTGAAAAAAATTTCTTTGTTTGAAACGGGAACAAAGCAGTGCAAGAAAAGTGGCTAGTCAATAACAAGCAAGGTCTTCCAAGCTGAAATCAAAGTTGTCATGGAAAGTGTAGGAGCAATCGTCCTCGAGGTTCCGTGCCCAAATTTTGTCAGCACAAAGGCTATTTGAGAAGGTTTTTACCTCCTAGGCATTTTCCCTGTTTGAGAAGAACCGTACATCCTAGGCATTCTCCCTAGTCGGAAGAGTATTCAGTTTTACTTGAGTGCAGGAGTTCCGCCTGTAGAATAGGGTCAATTTCAGTTTTCATAAATTGTTAATCTTTAGTTTAGGGGCCCCGCCTGGATAATAGGGTCAATTTGTAGTTTCCTTAAGTTGTTAATCTTCAGTTTTGCTTGAGTTTAGGGGTCCTACCTATAGAATAGGGTCAATTTCAGTTTTCTTAAGTTGCTAATCTTTAGTTTTCCTTTAGTTCAGGGGTCCCGCCTGGAGAATAGGGTCAGATTTTAGTTTCCTTAAGTTATTAGCCTTTAGTTTTTCTTAAAGTTAAGGGGTCCCTCCTGGAGAATAGGGTCAGTTGTTAGTTTCTTTAAGTTTTCGATCTCTAGTTCTTAGTCATTAGTTTTTCTTGAGTTCAGGGGTCCCGCCTGGAGAATAGGATCTGTTTTTAGTTTTCTTAAGTTGTTAGTCATTAGTCTTTCTTGAGTTTAGGGGTCCCGCCTGGAAAAATATGGTCAGCTTTTAGTTTCCTTAAGTCGTTAATCTTTAGTATTCCGTAAGTTCTGGGGTACCGCCTGGAAAATAGGGTCACTTTTTATTTTAGTCAAGCTTAGTTTATAGTTTTCCTCAAGCCCAATCCTACATCCAGGAGACACACTTCCTAGTTTAAATCTTTCATGCCACACTTTTTAGGAAACGCACTTCCTAGTCTGAGTTTTTCAGGTCATACTTTTTAGGAAACGCACTTCCTAATCTTAGGTTACAAGTTTCACCCCTAGGAGACGCACTTCCTAGTTTGAGTCATTCAAGATTTATCCATAGGAGAAGCACTTCCTAGTTTGAGTCTTTTAGGTCATACTTTTTAGGAAACACACTTCCTAATCTTAGGTTACAAGTTTCACCCCTAGGAGACGCACTTCCTAGTTTGAGTCATTCAAGATTTATCCATAGGAGAAGCACTTCCTAGTTTGAGTCTTTTAGGTCATACTTTTTAGGAAACACACTTCCTAATCTTAGGTTACAAGTTTCATCCCTAGGAGACGCACTTCCTAGTCTAGGTCATTCAAGTTTAATCACTAGGAAACGCACTTCCTAGTCTGGGTCTTTCAAATTTTACTTTTTAGGAGACGCACTTCCTAGTTTTGGTCGTTTAAGTTCATACCTAGGAGACTCACTTCCTAGTTTGAGTTATTCAAGTTTTTATCACTAGGAGACGCACTTCCTAGTCTGAGTCTTTCAGGTCATACTTTTTAGGAAACGCACTTCCTAATCTTTGGTTACAAGTTTGATCCCTAGGAGACGCACTTCCTAGTTTGAGTCATTTAAGTTTTACCCCTAGGCGACGCACTTCCTAGTCTGGGTCTTTAAGGTCATACTTTTAGGAGACACACTTCCTAAATTGAGATTTTACCCCTAGGAGATGCACTTCCTAGTTTGGGTTGTTTGAGTTCATCCCTAGGAGACGTACTTCCTAGTTTGGGTCATTCAGGTTTTTTTAGCAAACACATTTGCTAGTCAAAATTTTCTTGGTTTTACTCATAGGAGACACACATCCTAGTCGAGTCTTTAATTTTACTCTCATCATTGCATCATTCATCAATAGCATAGGTGACTTATAGTTCTGGTAACAACTCACAAATCTTCCTAGTGCAAACTAGGCTAGGAAAAGTTTCTTTTGTTTTGTCTGTTTTGCTGTAGTAGTAGTAGTAGGCGCCCACCTGGAGAATAAGAGAATTCATTTCAGAGTTATCTCAAATTTTCAAGTCAGTAGCTGGTTCCCACCTGAAGAACGAGGAAATTTATTTCAGAGTTATTTTAATTTTTAAGTCAGTAGCAGGCGCCCACCTGGAGAACGAGGGAATTCATTTCAGTGTTATTTTAATTTTCAACTCAGTAGCAGGCGCCCACCTGAAGAACGAGGGAATTCTTTTCAGAGTTATTTTAAGTTTCAAGTTAGTAGCAGGCGCCCACCTGGAGAACGAGGGAAGTCATTTCAGAATTCACTTCAAGTTTCAAGTCAATAGCAGGAGCCCGCACGAGGAATAAGGTCAATTCAGGTTAGAAGTAGCAGAAGCTCACCTCAAGAATGCGAGTTGACAGTTCGAGATGCACAACAAAAATGTAGAAGATACAAGATCAAGTTTCAGGAGACTTATAGATAGGAATCTTGTAACTCATAGCTGATAGGCTTGTTTAGTTTCTTTTTGTTTTTGATTTTGGTGTAATAAGGAGTTCAGTAAGCAGTAACAGCAGCAACGGCAGGGAAACCATAGCTTTTAGGTAGTCCCAGCTACCAAAGTTTTCAGAACTACACTGACCTGATTCCTTTATAGCCAAGGATATGTAGGCAACTTTCGAAGCAAGGTTCGGTCAAAATTCTTCAAAATGCTTCAAATTGAGTGTCAAAGGGGCAAAAATTGCTCATAATTGCTCACTTTATCTTTGCCTGAAAATTCTTCATGTTCTTGAGCAAATAGTGGCAGCTGTGAGCACCTAATATTGTCCCACATAGGAAATTACTCCTAAAAATAGTCCAAATATATTTTTAATCGCTTTTATAAAGTTTAGGAATTTTTCTTTATTTGTTTTGCATTTATTCACGTTATTCATGCATATTTGGAAATGTTTTAAATCATAAAAAATCATCAAAAAATATTTTTTTTATCTTTCATTTAGTTTATTAGTTGCATTATTAAATAAAAATCACAAAAAATACCATGGTCATTTCTAAGCTTGAAGACCGGACTGGGCTAATTTCAAACGGCCTAGTTGCAAAAACGACCCAAAATCTCCAAACCAGCCTAGTCCCTTAAAACGCCAAAACGGCATCGTTTTCCCTCCCCATATTTCCCTAAAATGCCAAAATCCCTACACCCATCTTCAGAGAGAACCCCTCCCTCTTTTATAACAAAAACCCTAGTAGTAGCACCCCCCCCCCCCCCAAAAAAAAAGATCGGCGCCCCTTCTTCCTCACGCTCTCTCTCCCTTCACTCCCATCTAGAATAGAAACGCAGATTCACTGTCTCTCCCAGCTGATCTACTATGTAATCCCTGGGATTTTTAAGTTTAAATTGAGTTGTTAAAGGACTGTTTGTTGCTGAACCTGCTGCTTCTGCTTTTAGTCGATTTATTCAAGTTTTTCATTGTTCAACCAGGTTAGTTTGAAACTTCTCTGTGTTATGCTTTTTTTAGTAAATGATTAAACAATTGAGTTCCTGCTTAGCTTTGAAGATCTGCTTGATTTTTTATTTTTGTTATTCTCATGTGTAATGGATGATGCCGATTTGAATTTATTCGATCCCTACTTTAAACTAGGAATATTATGTTGGTTATATTAGTTTTTCAGTTTCAGTTTGAGATTTGGTTATCTATTCAAGTGGATTAAATTAAGTATCCACATTGGGGAAAAAGGATCTCATACTTCCTAGTTTAAGTGCATCCTATTCCTATGTGGGGCAAAAATTAGGTGCTCACAATGTCCTTGGACAACTGATTTGGACGGTGCTTATATCATTGATATAAATTAAATTGTGTGATATTTATGTGTTGATTCGACTTCTTCCACCATCATATGGAAATTTGCAGCATCTATAAGGTAGAATGTTTCCCAACATTTATAAGTATAATTTTCTGCACTCTGAGTGCTCTCATGTTTTGGTTTAAATTACTTTCAGGTGTACATAGTTACTTGGTATAATTTTTATTAGCACATTTATACGTACTCCAAGATTCAAGTAGGATAATAACATATAGATATACGGGAATCCATATTATTTTCTGTCACGCCCTAACCTCGGGGAGCGCGATCGGCGCTCAACCGAGTGAACTCGATCGAGCAAGCCTATTAAACCTTTCCTACCTGACTCATTCATAATCCAAAAGGGGAATGTATCACCATTTGTTGAACATGAGAGAGATCAGTTATATCAATATATAAACTTTGCTAGTTCATTATGACATAGTTAAGTTTTCAAAAGCACATACGGTTTACAATCTAGTGGAAAAGAGTCTCGAAATACAACTTGATCCAATGACCACCCCAACATTCATACATGACCCACATAAACGTCTACAGAGCCTCTAAAGGTACAAAAGATCAACATGACAATGCCGGCAACAAGGCCCCAGCTATACCTCAAAATGTGAAAACTTATACAAAAGAAGAACTACATGACCCCTGGAAGAAATGGGGCTCACCAAGACTGCTTTGAGGAGAGAAAGAGAGCACCATTATCTGCGATCGACGTTATCTGCAATGGAATCACCTACATCCATTCAAAGATGTAGCTCTCCCGGCAAAAGAGATGTTAGTACCGTCAAATAGTACTAGTATGTAAGGGCAAACAACAATCTTAGTAGGATGAACAGTGAAACAAAGAGAAGACAGTCATAATAATCAAAAAGTGCTTCACAAAATACAAAGAAACACCAAGTAAGGATCACATACTTTCCGAGTTAATCTTTCCGTCTTTTTAGATTAATAATCTTTAGTGCCAAGTGCCACAACTCATAATGCCACCGTGTTTTTACACGGAGTCCGGTCTCGGCCCGACCGACTAAGCCATCTCAAGTGAGACATATCCATATCCACAGTGTAAATCAATAATTCCAACACAAATACCACCATGTGTACACCATGGCGTCCGATCTTGGCCCGATCGGCTAAGCCATCCCACTTGAGACATAACCTCTTTCAATTATTCACTAAATTTACATTTCTTTCCCATCTTTCATTACATGGCACAAACAACCTCATTTATTAAGTAGTTCCCACCACTTGGAAATATTTTACAATTCAAGTTTTTCCTTTTTTATTCATTCAAATAACATCATCATTCATGTCGATAAGTACCATCACTGTCACGACCCAATTTCACCTATAGGTCGTGATGGCGTCCAAAACTACAGCTAGGCAAGCCAACTAATAAGTCAATCGTACATTGGTTAAACTTTTATTCCAAAAAAATAATGAAATACCAACTTCTACCAATCTGTGTGCCAAGACCCGGTGTCACAAGTGCATGAGCATCTACTAGATTATACAAAACTCCAAATATTGTCTGAAATGAAATAGACAGAATATAAATATAAGAAGAGACACTGGTTGCTGCAGAACGGCTCAGAAAGACAGCTCTCCATTATGCCTCAGGATGACGTGGGTATGTGATGATAGGTCCTCTACTAGTACATGTCTCAGATCCTGCACAAAAAGTACAGCAAGTGTAGTATGAGTACGTAAACAACGTGTACCCAGTAAGTATCAAGCCTAATCTCGAAGTGGTAGAGACGAGGTGGCCGACTTTGACACTCACTATGGGTCAATAATAATAACTGAAATAAAACTAGAATATTTAAATCAGCATGATTTACAGAATTTACAATACTTTATTTAATCATAAGAAATAATCAAATTCCTTCAAATGTAACAATTCTCAATATATTAATTAAATTCCTTCAATTCAAATAATTTCGAATTTATCAATTAAACCTCATTTACATGAGTAACGNTATCCAACTCCGTCTGGCTCGAATCTAGCCAAAATAATTCGATACAATCACAAAATATTATAGGAATCAATTCTATAAGAAAATACTATATTTTTAAGAAAAGATCCCGAAATTAATTAAACATTCGCCCGCGAGGCTCACATTTCGGAATCCGGCGAAAGTTATAAAATCTGACAACCCATCCAATTACGAGTCCAACCATACCAGTTTCACTCAAATCCGACTCCGAATCGATACCGAAATCTCAAAATTTCGTTTCTATGAGATTTCTAAACTTTTCCAAATTTCAATCTCAAAACACTAATTAAATTGTGAAAACAATGATATATTTATGTTTATAGACCAAATCCAAGTTAGAATCACTTACCCCAATGTCTTTTCCTTGAAAATCTATCAAAAATAGCCTCTGCTCAAGCTCCAATTTATTAAAAATGGCGAATGGGACGAATGCCCTCTTTTTATAAAACTGCCCAACAGCCTTCGGAACTGGTCCTCGAACTGGGCCTCGATCGCGGCTTCGATCACAGGCTCGAGCCTGGACCTCTGTCATGGCCTCGATCAGGGCATCGAGCATGTGCCTTCGATCAGGGCTTCGATCTCAAGCTCGAGCCTGAGCCTCGTCAACCCTGGGCTCGATACCTGGGCAAGATATCAACACAGAATATCCAACAGAAGAGGAAACACTGCAGCAGCTTTTAAGTCCAATTTTTGATCCGTTAACAATCTGAAACTCACCCGAGGCCCTCGGGACCTCAACCAAATATACCAACAAGTCCTAAAACATCATACGAACTTAGTCAAAACTCTAAATCACATCAAACAATGCTAAAACCATGAATCGTACCCCAATTCAAGCTTAATGCAACTAAGAGTTTTTAACTTCTACATTCGATGTCGGAACCTATCAAATCAACTCCGATTGACCTCAAATTTTACACACAAGTCATAAATACCATAAAGGAGCTATAAAAATTTTCGGAACTGGATTCCGACTCCGGTATCAAAAGTCAACTCATCGGTCAAATTTAGAAACTTAAATTCTTATTTTTAGCCATTTTAAGCCTAATATAACTACGGACTTCCAAATAAAATTCCGAACACGCTCCTAAGTCCAACATCACCATACGGAGCTGTTAGAATCATCAAAATTCTATTCCGGGATCGTTTTCACATAATTAGATATCCGGTCACTATTCAAACTTAAACATTTTAATTTTTCTTTAAAATTTCTTATCTCGGGCTAGGGACCTCAAAATTTAATTTCGGGCATACGCCCAAGTCCCAAATCACGATACGGATCTACCGAAACTATCAAAATACTGATCCAAGTCCGTTTGCTCAAAATATTGACCAAAGTCAACTCAATTAAGTTTTAAAGCTCTAATCCACATTTTAAATCCATTTTTCACATAAAAACTTTTCATAGAATTTTTACGGATTGCGCACGCAAGTCAAGGAATGATAAATAGTACTTTTTGAGGTCTTAGAACACATAATTAATTATTAAATTTAAAGATGACATTTTGGGTCATCACAATCACATAAGGAATTGCACATATAAGGGAAGGAGCTTGGAAAATCACAATTACGTTCTCAAATAGTATGATGACATAGTAAACATCTAGAACAATTAGGGAGCATGAATCTTTCAACCCAACATACTAAGGCAAATAATTTTAGTATGATCAAGTCGGAACTTACACCAATTATTCGGACACCAGGAGTTCGATTCTAAGAAGAAGAGAGTTAGCCATACATACCTCAATTGAGCTTTTTTGACTCTACAATTATCCAGAACTCTTAGCAACCTCAATCTATTTTTAGCAATATAACAAGTTGAACCAAAATTAGGAAGACATTCATGATTTTAGCCCACTTGAACATTTTATCAAATACTAAGTGTATATTAAGGTTTCAAGGTTCTTTTCATAGGAGGTTTCATCTTTCATAACCCATTCATCTCCATTCTTAGCTTACATTCTCCCTACCCCCTTTTATCTTACGTGCATGCAATGTAATCATCCCCGTCCCCATGAAGTATCACACTAGTACCCCATTATAGCTATGTTTGGAATTAAGAGTTGGGGTGATGAAGTATTACCTTTTAGGAAGAAGACCTAGGTTCCTCTCTTGATAATCTTCAAGATTTAAGTAAGAATTGAAGAACAATTTGATAAAGATCACTTCTCCCTCTAGGACCATCTCTCTCTCACTCTAGAAATATCAAAAAATATGTTCAAAATGGTCCATGGGGTGTGTTTTAACGAAATAGGGTCGGATTTAAAATCCCAAAAATAAAACTCCGGAACAGGTTCTGCGATCGCATAACCAATATGCGGATCGCATATCGGTCGCATAATTGCAAACCAAAATGGCCAAAACATTGTCCGTGTCTTCGGTCACTATGCGGCCCGCATAATTATTCTGTGGTCGCATAATGTACCACAAAATAGTTATGCGGTCGCATAGTCGACCGCATAATTGCTCCCAGACTAACCCAAAAGCTGCCGCACTTTGCGGCCATTA
Source organism: Nicotiana otophora (assembly GCA_000715115.1). Lineage (NCBI taxonomy): Eukaryota > Viridiplantae > Streptophyta > Magnoliopsida > Solanales > Solanaceae > Nicotiana > Nicotiana otophora. The sequence continues at coordinate 23,246 of AWOL01S0010451.1, read as the reverse complement.
TGCGGTCCGCAGAGTGATTCTGCGGTCGCATAATGGACCGCAGAAATACGTAATTCTGCCAAACATTTTTCTTTACTTTCCGATGCATTGTTCAACCCAAAAAGTCTGAACCGCGACTCGCAAGCTTGCCGCGAAGAATTTCTACTATAATAACGCAGGAATCTATTTGGGCACCACGAAACCCCGAGTTTTTGGTTTAAAATCTTTTTACGGGTCCTTACATTTTCTTTCCCGTAAATTTTTTTAAAGCTTTATGAATATAACACTATTGGTGAATCTGAATATTTATCTCTATATCTCATCAAATATTTATAACTTTCAATGAGTAGTACACGAAAGTTATGGACACAAAATTGATCGCCTATTAGAGATAGAGCCGGTCTATTAAATTTTGTGGGTCCAGCCTTTAATATTCTTAATATGAAACATAATATTTTTTTAATTATGTGTTCAAATCTACTATGTGTGCAATATTAATAAATTATTTAGTGTAAATTCATGTCGTAATGCTACATCCAACCCTTATTGGAGATTTTATTTAAATTATGCGGGGTGGCCTTACTGCCATTCCTTGCTCTCCGAGGCTAGAACAAAGTGGGAATTTCTTTGTTCAATTTCGAGTAATGTGCTTCTTTCATGCGCTAGCAAATGTTTAAAGAATACAAGGAAGAAAAACTCTACCCTAAACACTTCACATTTATTTGACCTCGCATAGAACTCTTTGATATTTAGCACATGCTTAGCACCACCATTATTTTTCATATACTTTATTGAATTTTTTTAAGAAAAAAGAGATTTTGGAATGTAACATAAATTATCACGATGTTTACTAGATGCGACATTCCTAACTAATATTGTTATCAAATTGATATCTTCTTACTAATTTTAATATAACTTCAAATATATCTAATCAAAACAAATAAAACTAACAATAATGTAACTCCCACTACTTTTGTGCTTTAATTTATAAATATTAGTATAATTTTAAAAATATTATTTAATTAAAACAATTGAAACTAACAAGATCTGGAACTTGCACTACCTATATGCTTTGGTTTTAATTTATAAGTTGAATAAACTTTTTTGAATGATATATTGTGTTAAAAGTTTATTATTTTTTATATATAAATTTAATAATACGGGCAGGGATTACACGTGCGAAGCACGTGGCATAGAGATTAGTACATTTAAAAGCCGATAACCGATAAGCCAAATCGTTAAGAGTAAATAAACGTCCGATCTGCTCGATAAATAGCCCTATCGACCAATGACCAATGCGCTTACTTTCATAAAATAAGACGATGATGGATAACAACGTAAAAGTCCTCCATGAGTTTGAATCTTAACTTTTTGGGATGATTTGAGGCGGTTTTGATTGAAATTTGAGCTAAATTTAAAATAGAAGATGAGATGTCCCTCTATATTTCACGTATGTTATTTGTATATCTCGTATGTATCAAATGTATATCCTCTGTGCATCCCTTGTATATATGTGCATACTTATGTGTGAGATAATGTTAGATACATGTGTCATAGAGTAACTTTGAACTCGATTTCAATTACAATTTTAACTCCAAATCAGTTCAAACGACTTTTAATCTTTTCTCAAATTTTATATATTGCCTCATTCTAGGTGTTTTCAACAAATTGGACATGCCCACCGAATAAATTATTATTTTGCCTAGGGTTTTTAATATTGTATATCAATAATGCTCTCTTCGTTTCAATTTATATGAGATAGTTTGACTTAGCACGCAGTTTAAAAAAGTAAACTTGTTAAACTTATGGTCTTAAAAGCCTAACGAGTAAAAGTGTAATGGGTCCATAATATTTATATGGCTATAAAAATTTCTCATTATGAGTAAAACGAATAAAATAAAAGATTTAAAGTTAAATTATTTCTAAATATAAAAATATATCATTTTAAAAAAAAATAATTAAAAAATATCTCATATAAATTGAAACGAAGAAAATAACCTCTTTTTTTTTTTAACTGTTTTCCGATAGCATGAATTAACGACTAATTGTTCGTAAGTGGTGTTTGTTTTTAATTTATTTATGTAGTTCTCTTTAACCTTTTACGTTAATCTCCTCTGCTTTTAGGGATCCTCTTCTATAACCAATTATATTATCCGGATATTATCACTTTAGTTCGCGCAAGAAAATATATACATTCGATAGCCGAAAAAATATATAAAATTTATACAACTTTTGTATATAATATACAGAATATATATA
>AWOL01S0010450.1:10077-49102 GCA_000715115.1 Nicotiana otophora | reverse complement strand
CCCCCCCAACACATTGCACTTGGTACTATGCTTAAAGTGTACAACAAGAGGCGGACCCATGTATATTGGGCGAGGGGTCACCGGACCCCGTAAGGGGCACTGGTTGAGTAGAATAATGTGTCCCCGTAGCGTAAAAATTATGGGTCCGCCTCTGTGTATAACCCTTTGGGTTGTTGCGCTTTTCGAGTGTTCCGGCAGGAAATTCAATAATGATGTTCGAATTTTGAACACCCTTTGACAGTGGGCTATGCAAGGGTGTTCAAAATCTATTTTTAATCAATAACAAGTAATATTTTATCTTATACATAGTATAATTTTTCAGCGAATGGTGGTCAACAACATAGCTTCTCCCCTGTGTTCTGGTGTTGATGGCTTGAGGCCTGGTTGCCTGGTTCCAAATTGTGACGCGTTGGTCCATATTTATAGGAGGGATTTTTACATTCTATACACTATTTGAAACTTTATTACCTTCTCTACTCAGATTTTAATTTAATTACATGAGCATATATAATTTACCAATTATATACACTTTAGGAATTAAATGAGTATCTCTTTATATTATGAATTAAATAAGGAATTAAGTATTTCCTATCCTTAGTCTCTCGCCCTCGTGCGCTCTCTCTCTCTTTCTCCGTCTCTCTCTGTTTTTATGAGCATACAGATGCTTGCTCCAATTACAGAGAATTGTTGAAGCTTAAGACGAACCAAAAAGGTATAGAAGCATTAAGCAAATCATGATTGATCAAAAAAGTTAAAAAAAAAAAAAAAAAAAAAAACTTTAAAAATGTTTAATTTACAAGCTTATATAACTATAACTAAACATTCATCCCTACAATCAATTCGGGAAGCTAAAGAATAGAAACCGTAATTTGAAGATGAACAGAAATGGAGTTCCACTTATTGTTTAAAGGAACAAAGTGAATATATTAACAGTCCATCCTTCAATCTCCTTAACTCTAACATCAAATGGAGGACTAATGACGCCACACTTGTTTAACCTTAAAAAGCTTCGAAACTTTAAATTTGAATTTGGGTTTTCAAAAATCATTATTTTGTTTGGATTGAGTATTGTTGCAAACAATTGAGAATATTGTTTGGAATTTATATTTCAATTTTGAGGGTGTTTGGGTGAAGATTATACTTGATTTTGGCTGAATTTCAGATTGAAACTCGAAGAAGAAGAAGAACACATGACATACACTATACTTACGAAATTGCAATAAATTTGTAGTATAATTGTATATAAATTATATTCTGTTGTAGTTATTTTTATTTTTATTTGAATGTTGTTTGAAAGTTGAAAAATAGTTGTATAATGTATGAATCGATGTATAAAACTTATATTTAAGTTATCAATACAATTTTTTTACATAAAGTTATTGATATGTATCAAAATTGTATCAAGAGAGTAAGTTTTGGTTGAAATTTTAGAGAGGAAGAAGCACACACCACATACAAATTATATATAAATCAGATATAAAATATATACAAAGACATATTGTATAAAATTTGTATAAAAATGTATTTAAGTTGTATGATATTGTAGTTGTATATAACTAGGTAGAAATAATGTATGAAGGTTGTAGATAAGTTGTATAATATATAATTAGTTGTATGAAATTTGTTTTTACTATGTATAAATCAGATACAAAATATACAAAAGACATATTGTATAAAATTTGTATAAAAATGTATTTAAGTTGTATGATATTGTAGTTGTATATAACTAGGTAGAAATAATGTATGAAGGTTGTAGATAAGTTGTATAATATATAATTAGTTGTATGAAATTTGTTTTTACTATGTATAAATCAGATACAAAATATACAAAAGACATATTGTATAAAATTTATATAAAAATTATATTTAAGTTGTATGATATTGTAGTTGTATTTAACTAGGTAGAAATAATGTATGAAAGTTGTAGATAAGCTGTATAATATATAATTACTATGTATAAATCAAATACATAATATATAAAAGACATACTGTATAAAATTTGTATAAAAATTATATTTAAGTTGTATGATATTGTAGTTGTATTTAACTAGGTAGAAATAATGTATGAAAGTTGTAGATAAGCTGTATAATATATAATTACTATGTATAAATCAAATACAAAATATATAAAAGACATACTGTATAAAATTTGTATAAAAATTATATTTAAGTTGTATTTAAGCACACACCATAGTTGTATAATAAGGTTTCAAATCACACACCAAAGATATGTCGATTACATTTTGAACCTAACATTTAACGTGCAATGATTTCAGTGCTAAAAACATAAAGATTGAACGGAAATTAAAATTCTGAATTCGTCTATGTTTGCGCTTTTGCTTGAGAATAACATATGTATCTCATGTGTATAAATTTCATTTTGCTAAAAAGGTAAAGATATACATGGGAGAAGCTTGGCAATGGCATGCAGACTTCCACTTTAGACACTTCGATTATTGTTCCCCTCCAGACTTCTATGCCAGGGTAAGTTGCTGGTTAGGACATTACCAGAACATTGACAGATGTGCAGAACTAGGATAGTTGATGATCAATGGATACCGATATGGAATGAGGAATTCGAATTCCCAATTCCTGTTCCTGAACTGGCTTTGCTTCGGATTGATGTTAAAGATTATGACCCCTCTGGAGAAGATGAATTTGCCCGACAAACATGCTTGCCACTTTCTGAGCTCAAGACTGGGATTCGATGCGTTCCACTGTATAAGCGCAGAGGAGAGGAGAGACAGGAGGGGAAAAAAGGAAAATAGTATAACTAATTCATTTGATTGAAGGCACAAATAATGGATTGGGGCCTTTTAAGGTGGAGTGTATATTTTTGAGTTTTTTTACATGTTTGATCTTTTTTTAACTATTATTTAAAAAAAATAGCATCATTTATTGTTTATTCCAAAAAGAGTACTTTTTTTTTTCATTATTGACATATTATAAAATTTAAGCTCAACATTTAATAAGTTAACTGACTCACTAATCACAAGAAGTACTTTTTTGTCCATCTCCATTCTCCCTTTTCAGCATTCATCTTCTTCACTCCATTTTTGAAAATCTGATGCATATGTGAATGTCACATAAATTCAAGATATATTGCTTTATACGTCTTTTATACTTTGTATATTAAGTATCACTTTAATTCAAAATGTATTTTTATGTATATAATTTTTGTATATTTATTTGTGAAATGCCATCTTATTTTAAGATGTATTTTTAATATATATTTCAAATATATTTTTATATGTCAAGTGCCATTTTAATTCAGGATATATTTTTTATGTATATTTTTATGCCATCTTAATTAAATTTAAGATATATTTTTTATGTATATTTCACATGTCTAAGTGTCATCTTAATTGAAGATGTATTTTTTATGCATATATTTTTTATATTTTATATGTGTTAATTCAATGCATATTTTTTATATATACGTTTTGTATATATTAACATATATTATTATCGAAATAAGATCTTTATGTTAAAAAAGTAAGAAAGAGGGAAAGGAAAAACGTAAGATAATTAAAAAGAAAAAGAATGGAACAAATTTAAAAAATATATTGGTTTCGGTAGAAAACAAAATTAAGAAGACGAAGAAAAAGAAGGAAAACTAATAGATAAATAAAAAAGGCATAATTTTTGTACAAAGAATTATTGACTTTCCATTCAAATTGCTTATGTTTAGGGATTAATAATTAATATTCCTATTTTTAATGAAAGTGGGTGCTATAAATATAAATATTTTTCTGCCACAACTGTAATATTGAGTTTCATACTAAAAATTTATTATATTTCTTTTAAACTGTGATAATTATGTAAATTTCTCTATATTTTTATTGCTAAAACTTATTTAGGTCGGATAAATATCAAAATTTAAATATTTTTTATAATAGAATTTCAAATAGTATATTGGAACAAAAAAATCCCTTTATAGGTTGTTGTGGGACATTCCAGGGCCCAAAAGTCAGTGTCATGATCTGTCTAAGCCCTTCTGACAGAGGCATGCGCATGCAAGTGCATGTCATGTTGGGCCTCGGCTCGCTACTGGGCCGCACAAGGATAGGCCAGTAGTCGCTACTAGGCCGTGCCTAGACGAACTGCTTATAGGCTGTGACTTGAGGCCTCACCATACCCCATCCCCAAGCTACCACCTCCAAGTACGCACGCCGTTGCCGACCTATGCCACTGTTTGCAGGAAATCTACAAGTGTAGTTATTCCCCAACATAACACGCCTGTGTACGTGTATTTGGCCAGCAGTTGTAATTAGTTTTGACTAACCGAATAAATAGAGAAAAATTTAAAAATAGTCATATTTATAAATGATCATTCAAAAATAGTCACAATTACAAAAGTAATCGAAATTTAGCCACTTTTCATGTAAAGATAAATTTGAACGAAAATACAATTCAAAATCCGAAAAATACTCCAGCATAATATACTAAAATTCTAGCATAAGTATACTGGAACTCCAGTATAATATACTAGAGTTCAAGCATAAGTATATTGGAACTCCAACATATTATACTGGAGTTTCAGCATAATATACTTGAGTTCCAACATAAGTATACTGGACTTCCAGCATAATATACTGGAGTTCCAGTATAATATACCGGTCCAGCATAATATGCTGGAAGTTCATACACAGGTGCACCGATTTTCAGTATATTATGCTGGAACTTTCCGTGTTGCAGCAAAATAGTGGCTATTTTTCAATGACTTTGCAAACGCTTGCTATTTTTGAATGACCAGTCCGAAAATTGGCTAGCCCGTGCTATTTTTACGAACAAATGTGTAAAATCCCATTGTTTGCTTAGCCAACTTTATGAGATGACGAGGTGAAAATAGCATGGGCTAACCAGTTTTTGAACTGGTAATCGAGAAAAAGTGAGCGTTTGCAAAGTCATTGAAAAATAGCCATTATTTTATGCGAAGATAAAATCTGGACATTATGGAGCTCATGCTTATAAACTTTCAGTATATGTTAGAATTGCAGCACATTATGGTGGAATCTCATATGTAATAAATTCCAACTTTAACATATATTGCTGTATTTTTTTCGAATTTTAAGGATGTTTTTGTTCGGATTTTATATGTGATCCTAAAAAATTGCTAAATTACGACTACTTTGAAATTGTGGCTATATGCATCATGGCTCGTGCCTTTATCTATTAGCCTCTTTTTGATTGGATTGTGACACTCTCCCATTTATTGTTGCAGCATCCTCAGGTACTTCCCAAAAAATGCTTGGACATGGTCATAGAATTTCCACAAGTGGTCCTTATTTCAAATATGAAAAGGGGCAAAGTAGGCGTCTAGAGAAAAACAATTCGTATTTGCAAATGATTGACTTGAAGATAAGACGCCATCAGCATAAACTAGTCCTTTGTCACACACACAGACACACACTAACCATGGGAAGTACAGCTATGGAAACCAAGAAGTTAGAAATGTATGAATTTGGCCCTTGTAAAGATGCATTCCAAATTGGCTTCTTTATAGGCCAAAGATTCTCCAAACAGATACGCAGCAGATTATGTAATGACCTTATTCTTCAGAACCAGCTCCTCCCTTTTGCTCAGCTCCCAAATTCCCAGCCACTCATTCATACTTTATCCCAAACTAACAAGAACAAGTTTCCCAATTACTGGAACGAACTCAAAGGAATTGCTGAAGGAAGTGGCGTCCCCTTTCTCAATGTGAAGTAACTTTCATACTTATCCTCTTATGTACAGCCAATTGATACTCCTTCCATTCAATTTGTGGTATTAAACATGTCATAACATTGGCACGTAAAACTTCTAAAACGCATGTTCTTAAATATATCATAATATTTGCGTGACCGTAAAACTTTTAACACTTATGATCTTAAATACAATAATAATAACAAAGCCAGTATATTATTACAAGTGAGGTCTGGGAGGGTAGTGGGTACGCAAACCTTAATCTTACATCTAAGAATTTAATCTTACATCTAAGAAGACAAGGAGGTTGTTTTCGGCGGACCCTCGACTCAAAGAAAGAAAGCTTGTGATCGTAAATATGTAAATTTGTGTGGCTATAAAAATTTATTACAAGAAAAATGGGTAAAATTAATTATTTTCAAATATAAAAATATGTAAATTTTTTGGAATGAACTACTAAATTAACAAACTGATACTATTTTACTTTTCTTTTGGTCGGTGCAGATTTTACTATTGAACTTTAGGAAAGAGATACTGCCATTCATTCCAAAGACAGAAAGTAATCCCAAGGAAGATGAAATTAGTGCTGATTGTTCATCTATTCTTGTTGCTAACAACTCCATGGCTATGGCTGCTCATAATGAGGATGCAAATGTTGCTCTTGTTGGACACACGTAAACTACCTCTTTTTCTTTTCTACAGCAAGAAATTAATCCCTGTTATGTTCTTGGTGCTTTTGGAATTCGCGCGACTAATTTCCCTGTATTGCAGTTATTTGGTTAAGGTGACATTGTCTAATGGAACATCATTCACTGCTTACACATATGCTGGAGAACTTCCAAGTTGTGCCTTTGGATTTAACAGTCATGGAGTGGTATATACTGATATGCATATTTCGATATATTTTCTTGTCAAGTATTCGTTGATAATCTAGTTCACACTGTATTTATACGTGAGTTATCGATTATAGGCATTTACTTTGAACTCAGTACCACCATGTGAGGAAGAGATAGTAGCTGGTGCCATTGGCAGAAACTTCGTGTCCAGAGACCTACTTGAAGCAAATAGCATTGAGGATGCTCTGGCTGTAAGCTCTAAATTTTCTTTTTTACTCTTTTGATTCTAGTTATTAAGCGTCTTGCATTGGTTAAGTGAATGAGCCGTTGTCGCCTAATATAGCCTTGGACTGTTATTAAGCCCAATGTTCATTTTCTTAACATAGTATCGCAACCTGACTCATTCCAGTTCTTTTTTTGGTAAAACCTGTGAAAATTTTACCATAAACAAACCAACATATGCACTTACAAACTAAGAGCATCCAAAGCCTTGGCCACCTTCTAGGAAGGTGCTTCAGAGCGTGTTGAAAGAAGTTGATAAGAAGTGCAGGAATTATTTGTGGGGTGGTGCTGGTGAGACGTACCAGTCTCTTGGGAGAAAGTTTGTACTCCTAAGAAATATGGTGGATTGAACATTAGGAGCTGTAAGATATGGAACATAGCCTCTGTGAGTAAGCTGTTATGGCAACTGGCAACCAAGAAGGATGTGCTTTGAGTGAAATGGGTGCATATGAAAGGGACTGTTGATATATGGCAGCATACACCAGCACAAGATTGCTGTTGGTATTGGAAGAAGCTGAATTCCTTAAAAGGGAAGGATGTTGGACTGGTATCAAGGTGGTCAATATTGACTGACACCATCAGGTATATACTCAATGTCTTGCAGTTATGTGGACATGCTGGGGTCTCTCACAAAACTTAGAGAGGCTGACTTAATTTGGAGCTCAATTATGCTGCCTCGACAGAGATGTTTGGTATGGCTAGCCTATCAAGATAGGTTACTTACAAAGGAAAGAATGCAAAGACTACACATACCTCTAGATAATGAGGACTGCTGCTTATGTGATGAGGGAGTGAAGGAAACAAGCATGCATTTGTTTGCTGGCTGCAAGTGGATATCTGAAGTGAGGACTATGCTGAGCCATTGGGCTGGAATACATATAATACAAGCGGATGCAACACAGTGTTTACAATGGATGAAAAACAGAAGGAAACAGTTCAAAAAGGAAGTTGTAGCTGCTATTTGGGGCGGCATGATATACTATACATGGCAGGCCAGGAATTGGAGAGTGTTTAGGAAAACATTTGTAAATACAGAGTTTGTTATAGCTCAGGTACAAAAGGACGTTAGAGTGAGAATTGAAAAGCATAGCGAATCCAGGAAAACTAGGAACTGTCAATACTTAGTACAGAAGTTTTGCAATTAGAGTGGTGGACTTGAAGGTTCTGCCTAGATTTTCAATGGCTGAAGCACCCTCATTTCAATTCTTGATTTACCCAATCTTGAGATCCCATAATATGTTGTTCATGCTCGAAATATCCTGTTGCGGGGGGCGGGGGGTTATGTGTCACACATTGGACTAGTAAATTAGAACTTGTCTCCTTATATGTTTTTGATCAATTCTCATTTCGTTGAGTTAAACTATTAAGGTTGAGTTAGGTCAAAGTTCATTTTCTTACGTGTCACAAGATAGTAACTGGTCATGCGATTTCAGAGGATCCATTCATCAGAAGCTTCAGTAGGGCACAGCTATAACTTGATAGACACAAGAGCTCGGAGGATTTTGAACGTTGAAACTGCTTCAAGAAATCGAATTTCAGTTCATGAAATCGGAGAAACTCCATTCTTCCATGCCAACATGTATCTGCATCTTCAAGTAAAACAGGTAACCACACCTTACTTCCAACAATGCAACAAACAGCCAAGGACCAGATTAATAGAAATTTAACCTCTGTCTATATTTTTGCTAGCGAAGGCACAAGATGAGAACTCCTTGAGCAGGCAAACAAGAGCATCTTCTTTGCCAAAGGAATCAAAAAGTGATTTCTTAGCACTTCTTGGGGATAGCAATAATGAGAAGTATCCTATTTACATGACAGGTAGTTCATGAAAAATATTGCACATATTCATTCCTATATTGATACTTACTATTTTAATGAAAGAATGCTCTCTAACATCATTTCAGGTCCATTGCTATACACACTGTGCACAGCTGTGATAGATTTGGATGAGAAAACCTTATCAATTATAGAAGGGAACCCAAAGGAGAAACAAGAATCCTATGTCTTCCCATTATCCTAAAAGCAAGCTATGACGAAGACTTGGCGTCTTACGTGACTTTTCCTTGGATAGAGGATCCAGGGAGAAATTTTGGTACCATATAAAGATTGAAATCCAAAAACAGAAAAAGGTTTGCTCACAATAAACCTTTGTTTTGCGAGGGAATTTTTGATTTTAAGTGTCTGTAAGAACACCAACAAAGTTCTGTAATAAAGCAGCTCGTGCAACGGTAGCACCAGTATCTCCATACTCAAAACTTGATGAAATAAAAAGGTACAGGTAGCTCTTATCTCAAATATAAACAAGATCCTCTGTTAATTTCTGGTGGAAAGTAGCACCTTATTCTGTTATCTGGTGGAAAGTAGCAGCTTCTTTTTATGAGTAAACTACATAACATGTTGCTAACAGTGGACAATGTTGAAGAACCTAAGGTTTATCATGCAACCAGAATACAAGATGACCAACAGTTTAATACGGATTTAATTCCGACAACTACTATAAGAACACCATCCAATATGCATTTAAAGAAGAATAGTTTTCCATAATATGAATCTCCTATAATATTCACGACACCAATTCTTCCCTTGAATTCTATGAACTAGTTGGAGTAACCGCCGGCAGTGGCGGAGCCACATGCACTCAAGACACCCCTTCGTCGAAAACTTATACTGTCTAGCTAGGTAATTTTAAAAAAGAATATGTATATATATTATGTATTAACACCCCTTGACTTCTTTGTGAGTTTATTTCTTTATATTTGACCCCCTTAATGAAAATCTTAGCTTCGCCACTGGCTGCAGGGTTGTAAGGTGTAACGTACAAAATGAAGCATGTGAGCTATAGATATATAATTAGAAAAGAAATAGCAAAATATCATCTATAGTCAATGTTGCATGATACTTCTATTTGTTGCACTTGAAGAACATGATTCCCAAGGTGTCAAATCTAAAAGATATTACGCGAAACCATTATAAGAAGCTTTCTATTTTTTGCCACACTGAGATCCATTCAGCCCGGCTGGAAGGTCAAGCCAGTAAAGCAGAGGCTTTAGGCCCCCAGCTTTTGAGGCCCTATTTTTAATTAATAATGTAGTTTTTATAGTTAATTTTTCTTAACAAAATTTTCTATTGATTATTGTATGGTAAAAAGTAATGTGTAAGATTTTTATTAAAAAATAAAAGAGAACCATTTAACAATGTGATTGAGTTGAAATTTTCATTCTAATATCAATATTCTTTTTCTTCTCCTTTCTCATAAGTAATAAAACTTGTACAGTGTACTTCCCTTTTTTCATTTTGTTAAGCTATCTCTTCTCTCAAAAATAAGAGCAAAGACATTGAATAAATTAAATTGTGCATTTCTTTTCTTTTTCTTAAAGTTTTCAAGTCTTGCAACATGCGAACTGAAGCAGTGAAATCTTGTAGTAATATCAATTTATCAACTTCTAAAATTAGGTTATATTATTCTAACTTTCTATTATCTTATAACTAAATTTTACATAGAGGTGTATAGTATTTTTTATCGAATATTAGAATTCAAACGTGTCAGCTAAAAAAATATAAATCAAATTACTCAAAACACAGAAAAAAAAGAGGAGAAAAGTTGAACTTTAATACAATCTCAAAAAATGAGTGATTTAAACAAGGGAAAAGGGTCAAAAATACCCTTCTACTATGCGAAAAGGATCATTTATACCCTCTGTTATATTTTCGGTTGATCAGTACCCCGACGTTATATAATTAGTGCAAAAATACCCCTTCATCGTTAGAACCCTCCATCATGGTGAGTAATATTACATTTGGCCTGACATGTCAATGAGGTGCATGCCACGTCACTGGCCAGTCCCACCTTCTCCCTTCCATCTCATTCTTCTTCCACTACCACTTCCCCCTTCACTCAACCACCGCCGCTACACTTGGATTCCCTATCAGTTGCAGTTGCAGCACATATGCTAGCGTTTGAGAGTATTATAGAGCTTTGTATACGGTCGAAATAGATTTCAGCCTTGGCATGTCCGGTATGGTTCGAAGGGTGGTGTATCGAAGTAAGATCCTGAAGGGGGCACGAACTAACCTCGAACCCGGGGAGGCCGGTCCGTGTCGAGATCGATATCATAATCAAACTCGAACAAGAATCGAACCATGACGCGGGTAGATCTATCGTGCTGATAATCCAAAAACCAACCTACATTGATCTGGAATCAATTCGAGGGCTCGAACCAGGATCGGGCTCGAACCAAGATCACAAGTTCGAGCAGAAATCAAGCTCGAACCAAAATCGAGGATTCTAAGCAAGGTCGAGCTCGCGGACAAAAGCCGTTGCAATCCCACTAGAGGGAATCTTGGCAGAAATTATGGAAAAGCTAATTTATCATGGGTCTCCCACTGAATGTTTATTTTATTATGCTTGGAGCCGAATCCCTCCACTATAAAAGGGCTTGGTTATCATTTCTGTAAGTGACACATATTTTCTCTGAGATTTGCATTATAATGAAAGTATTATTCCTCTGCAAGAAAGAGTGGCTATTCCAGTTTCTTAGATTGATTCTATTTGTTCAATCCCAAGGTTCACTGTTCTTGATTGCCTTGTCTAGATACATTCTCTCCAATCTATATTCACATTTTATTTATCCTTGCATTTTGTATTAAGTTGCACCACATATCTTCGTAACTGCGTATAAATTCAACTCTATCCATTTTTCGGGTAAACAGTTTGGCGCCCACCGTGGGGTCGAGGATAACAGTGGTCACTTATTTCCGAAAACATCTTCAATTCAGGGTCAGCTACGAATGGCCACCAATCGAATGGCTTCACCGACCGATTACGAGGCCGACCTTCAAGATGAAACCAACAACTTGGCACCACCCGAGGCTCGAATTGAAGTACCCGAGATTCGAGCCGAAGTACCACTGGATGTCAATTCATAAATTTCTTTGGAAGCGAACCAGCGTTCCGAACCGGAAAGAAGCATTCAGGGCGGTGCTCGATCCGTAGCCCAAGACACCCAAAGCCCAGGGGAAATCGGGGCAAGCTTATGCATGATCTTCGAGATGTTGCAAGCCCAGCAAGTAGCGATAGCTCAGCTACAGAGCCAAACTCGTGCACAGAGCAGGCCGGTTTCCAATCTACTTCGAGAAATCACCCCCAGAACAGAGCCTGCCATAGTGAAATCTAACGAGCAAGAGTCGGGGACTACTCCCAGAATCACTAAATTGCTCGAAGAACTCACAAAACGAGTCGAAGCCAATGACAAGAGGGTGGAAACGTACAATTCCAGGGTCGACCAAATCCCAGGGGCTCCACCAATGATAAAAGGGCTTGATTCAAAAAAATTCATACAAAAGCCTTTTCCGTCGAGTGCGGCACCGAAGCCAATCCCCAAAAAATTCCGTATGCCCGAAATTCCAAATATAATGGTACGACCGTTCCTAACGAACTTGTCACCTCTTACACATGTGCCATAAAAGGCAACGATTTGGAAGACGATGAGATCGAATCCGTGTTGTTGAAAAAGTTCGGGGAGACCCTCTCGAAAGGAGCTATGATCTGGTACCACAATCTACCACCGAATTCCATCGATTCTTTTGCCATGTTAGCAGATTCATTCATAAAAGCACATGCTGGTGCCATAAAGGTTGCAACGAGAAAATCAGACCTCTTCAAAGTAAAGCAAAGGCAGGGAGAAATGCTGAGGGAATTCGTATCCCGATTTCAAATGGAACGCATGGAATTATCCCCGGTCACAGACGACTGGGCCGAACAAGCTTTCACCAAAGGGTTGAACGAGCTAAGTTCGACAGCATCACATCGGCTAAAATAAAATTTGATCGAGTATCTAGCGGTAACTTGGGCAAATGTGCACAACCGATATCAATCAAAAATTAGGGTCGAGGATGATCAGTCGGCCCCCCCGTATGGACCTGTTCATCAGAACAAGATAGTTATTAATCAAAAGCAGATCGATAGAGAACAAAGGTCGAACAGAGATAGATATCGACCGTATGTCGCAGATCGGGTGAACAACGGTTCAGCACGCAACGCAGTTCGTAACAATCAAAGAATTAATCGGGGACAAAATTCTCGGGGGCTTATGAATAAGAGCGGCTTCGATAAATATGCTGAGCCTATAGAAGCACCTCGATTATCAGAATATAATTTCAGCGTGGGTGCATCCGCTCTCGTGTCGGCCATCGGACGCATCAAAGACACTAAATGGCCTCGACCAATGCAGACCGATCCTGCCCGAAGAAATCCCAATCAAACGTGCGAATATCACGGTACATATGGCCACAGAACGGAAGATTGCAAGCAACTAAGAGAGGAAATAGCTCGCCTATTTAACAAAGGGCACCTTCGGGAGTTTCTGAGTGATAGGGCAAAGAGCCATTTTAGAAGTAAGGGTTTCAGCAAGCAAAACGAGCAAGAAGAACCACAGCACGTCATTCACATGATCATCGGCGACATCGATACCCCCCCTCCCCCGGGATCAATGCTTAAACGCACTAAAACATCGATGGTGAGGGAAAATCGATCTCGGACTCAAGATTACGCACCCATGGGGACTCTGTCCTTTGGTGATAAAGGTGCAGAGGAGGTCATCCAAACTCACAACAAGGCGTTGGTAATATCCGTACTCGTAAATAAAACTAAAATTAAGCGTGTGTTAATCGACCTAGGTAGCTCGGTCAACATCATCCAATTGAAGGTAGTGGAGCAGCTCGGCCTGCAGGATCAGATCGTACCTACAACTCTGGTCCTAAACGGGTTCAATATGGCATGCGAAACCACCAAAGAGGAGATAGTCTTACCAATAAACGTGGCCGGAACCGTCCAGGAAACAAAGTTTCACGTGATCGAAGGCGATATGAGGTATAACGCCCTTTTCGGAAGGCCATGGATCCACAACATGAGAGCTGTGCCTTCGACCCTACACCAGGTCCTCAAATTTCCGACGTCGGGAGGTGTCAAAATGGTGTACGGAGAACAACCAGCCGCGAAAGAAATGTTCGCCGTCGACGAAGCTAAACCAGTATCCTCACTTTCGCTGATAAAAGGATCTGGCCCGGAAGGAGAACAAGACACCAAATAGCAATCACAGACATCGACTTCAACCCAGCCAGACAACCAGAAAATCGAAGAGGATGGAGACCAAAGGGTCCCTCAATCTTTCATGATTCTCGATGACTCCGACGCCACAAAATCGACGATCGAGGAGCTAGAGCAAGTCATATTAATCGAGCGCCGGCCCGAGCGAAAGGTATACTTGGGAACGGGGTTGAGGCCTGAACTCAGAAAGAAACTCGTTTAATTTCTTATCAATAACATAGATTGTTTTGCCTGGTCCCATTTAGATATAGCAGGGATCCCACCAGACATAATGACGCATCAGCTAAGTTTGGACCCCAGGTTCAGACCGGTGAAGCAAAAAAGAAGACCCCAGTCAGATAGAAAGAATGCGTTCATAAAGGACGAGGTAACCAAACTTCTCAAAGTAGGGTCAATTCGGAGGTAAAATATCCCGAATGGTTAGCCAATGTAGTTGCAGTCCCTAAAAAAGGGGACAAACTTAGAATGTGCGTGGACTATAAGGATTTGAACAAAGCATGCCCCAAAGATTCTTTTCCGTTGCCCAATATCGATCGCATGATCGATGCCACGGCCGGCCACAAGATCCTCACTTTTCTCGATGCCTATTCCGGGTATAATCAAATACAGATGAACCCGGAGGACCAGGAAAAAACCTCATTTGTCACCAAATATGGAACGTATTGTTATAATGTGATGCCCTTCGGGCTAAAAAATGCAGGGGCTACTTACCAACGCCTAGTGAATAAAATATTCGAAGAACAAATAGGAAAATCAATAGAAGTTTATATTGATGACATGTTAGTCAAGTCCCTGCGCGCAGAGGAACATTAATTCATTTGCAGGAAACGTTCGAGATTCTGAGAAAATACAAAATGAAGCTCAACCCCGAAAAATGTGCCTTCGGGGTCGTTTCGGGCAAGTTTCTCGGCTTCATGGTATCACATCGGGGAATAGAGATTAACCCAGATAAAATCAAGGCCGTTGAAGACATCATCGTCGTAGACAGCGTGAAGGCCGTACAAAGACTAACAGGTCGGATCGCCGCCTTAAGCCGGTTCATCTCTAGATCATCTGATCAAAGTCATAAATTTTTCAAGACCCCGGAGTGCCAACAAGCATTAGAAGAACTAAAGCGATATCTATCAAGCGCACCACTGCTTCACACTCCAAAAACGGATGAGAAACTTTGTTTGTACTTGGCAGTATCGGAAGTCGCCATAAGCGGTGTCCTAGTTCGAGAGGATCAAGGTACGCAATTCCCCGTTTATTATACGAGTTGAACCTTAGGAGAGGCGGAAACTAGATATCCGCTCCTAGAAAGGTTGGAGCTTGCACTGATAAGCGCCTCGAGGAAGTTAAGGCCATACTTCCAATGTCATCCCATATGTGTATTTTCCACTTACCCGCTTCGTAATATTTTGCACAGACCCGAGTTATCAGGCCGACTGGCCAAATGGGTCGTCAAACTCAGTGGGTACGATATCGAATATCAATCCCGCACAGCCATCAAGTCTCAAGTTTTAGCAGACTTCGTGGCCGATTTCACACCAGCCCTCGTATCCGAAGTCGAAAAAGAACTGTTGAAATACATCATCGGGGGTATGGATCCTTTTTACGGACGGGGCTTCAAACGTAAAGGGGTCCGGGCTGGGCATAGTTTTGAAACCACCCACGGGTGGCATTATTAGGCAATCTATTAAAACTATCAGGTTGACTAACAACGAGGCCGAGTATGAAGCCATGATTGCAGGTCTCGAGCTAGCTAGAAATTTGGGAGCAAAAATCATTGAAGCCAACTGCGACTCCTTACTGGTGGTGAGTCAAGTAAACAAAACTTTCAAAGTTCGAGAAGGTAGAATGCAGAGGTATTTAGATAAACTGCTTATCACTTTGCGCCATTTCAAACATTGGACTTTACGGCATGTACCACGGGAACAGAATAATGAGGCCGACGCGCTGGAAAATTTGGGGTCGTCGGTCGAGATAGATGATACGGGCTCGGGGAATGTTGTTCAACTTTCGAGATCGGTAATCGAAGAAGGTCACGCCGAAATAAATTCTACAAGCTTAACCTGGGATTGGAGAAACAAGTATATCAAATATTTGAAAAACGGAAAACTCCCATTGGACCCTAAAGATTCTAGAACCCTACGGACCAAAGCTGCTCGATTCACTCTGGCTTCAGACGGAACACTGTACCGAAGAACGTTTGATGGACCGTTGGCGATATGCTTGGGTCCGGGGGATGTCGATTACGTCCTACGGGAGGTGCATGAGGGTACTTGCGGGAATCACTCTGGAGCCGACACATTAGTACAAAACATAAATAGAGCAGGGTATTATTGGATCGATATGGGCAAAGATACGAAGAAATTTGTTCGTAAATCTGATAAAAGTCAAAGGTTCGCATCGATGATCCACAAGCCCGGAGAACAACTCTACTCGGTCCTATCCCCGTGGCCATTCATGAAATGGGGAATGGATATCGTCGGCCCTCTGCCATCGACCCCAGGTAAAGCCAAATTCATTTTGTTTATGACTGACTATTTTTCTAAATGGGTTGAAGCGCAGGCGTTCGAGAAAATAAGAGAGAAAGAAGTTATAGACTTTATTTGGGATCATATCATATGCCGGTTCGGGATACCCGCCGAAATAGTATGTGACAATGGGAAACAATTCGTTGGCGGCGAAGTAACAAGATTCCTCGAAGACCACAAGATAAGAAGGTTAATGTCGACGCCATACCACCCCAGTGGGAATGGGAAAGCCGAATCAACAAATAAAACTGTCATTCAAAACTTAAAGAAGAGGTTGAACGACGCTAAAGGGAGATGGAGAGAAATCCTGCCCGAAGTCCTTTGGGCATATCGGACAACGTCAAAATCCAGTACGGGGGAGACCCCGTTCTCCTTAGTATATAGATCCGAAGCATTGATACCAGTCGAGGTTGGTGAACCCAGTGCCAGATTTCGATTCTCGATGGAAGAATCAAATAACGAGGCTATGAATACAAGCCTCGAACAATCGGACGAAAGGCGAGAAGCTGCCCTCGTCCGAATGGCCGCCCAAAAGCAGCGAATCGAAAGGTATTATAATCGAAGAACCAAGCTCCGCCATTTCAAGCCTGGGGACTTAGTGTTGAGAAAAATTACCATCAATACCCGAAATCCGAATAAAGGGAAGCTAGGACCGAACTGGAAAGGACCATATCAGGTACTCGAGGACACCGGAAAGGGGTCCTACAGGATCGACGTTATAAACGGCAAACAGTTATCAAGCAACTGGAATGTATCACATCTAAAATGGTACTACTGTTAAGGTACAAGGGACGGATCTCTCGCCAGAAAGCACGCGTTGGACTCTTTTTCCCTTAAACCGGTTTTATCCCAAATGAATTTTTCGGCAAGGTTTTTAATGAGGCAACCATTGGTCGTGAAGCATTTATAACAATATCCGAGGTCCCGCAAGAGAGTTATTTCACAGCAACAGGGTCCCAATAGGAAAATTGTAAAGAGCCAAATGGTCGAAGTGAGCCATGCTCATATAGATTGGCCCGAACCCAGGCGTGTAATAACGTGCGAAGAATTAAGATACAATTCGACCATTAAGCCTACGGGCTACATTAATTCGAGTTCGAATCATTCACTCGACCATTAAGCCTACGGGCTATTTTTTCGAGTTCGAGCAAACGCTCACCCGCTCATTAAGCCCTACGGGCTATATTAATTCGAGTTCGAATCATTCACTCGACCAAGCCTACGGGCTATTTTTTATTTTCGAGTTCGAGCAAATACTCACTCGACCTCTAAGCCTACGGGCTACATTAATTCGAGTTCGAATCATTTACTCGACCAAGCCTACGGGCTATTTTTTCGCGTGCGAGCAAACGCTCACCCGACCATTAAGCCCTACGAGCTACATTAATTCGAGTTCGAATCATTCACTCGACCAAGCCTACGGGCTATTTTCTATTTTCGAATTCGAGCAAACACTCACTCGACCATTAAGCCTACAGGCTACATTAATTCGAGTTCGAATCATTCACTCGACCAAGCCTACGGGCTATTTTCTATTTTCGAATTCGAGCAAACACTCACTCGACCATTAAGCCTACAGGCTACATTAATTCGAGTTCGAATCATTCACTCGACCAAGCCTACGGGCTATTTTTTATTTTCGAGTTCGAGCAAATACTCACTCACCATTAAGCCTACGGACTACATTAATTCGAGTTCGAATCATTCACTCGACCAAGCCTACGGGCTATATTTTTTATTTCGAGAAAACACTCACTCGACCATTAAGCCTACGGGCTACATTAATTCGAGTTCGAATCATTCACTCGACCAAGCCTACGGGCTATTTTTTATTTCGAGAAAACACTCACTCGACCATTAAGCCTACGGGCTACATTAATTCGAGTTCGAATCATTCACTCGACCAAGCCTACGGGCTATTTTTTATTTCGAGAAAACACTCACTCGACCATTAAGCCTACGGGCTACATTAATTCGAGTTCGAATCATTCACTCGACCAAGCCTACGGGCTATTTTTTATTTCGAGAAAACACTCACTCGACCATTAAGCCTACGGGCTACATTAATTCGAGTTCGAATCATTCACTCGACCAAGCCTACGGGCTATTTTTTATTTCGAGAAAACACTCACTCGACCATTAAGCCTACGGGCTACATTAATTCGAGTTCGAATCATTCACTCGACCAAGCCTACGGGCTATTTTTTATTTCGAGAAAACACTCACTCGACCATTAAGCCTACGAGCTGCATTAATTCGAGTTCGAATCCTTCACTCGACCAAGCCTACGAGCTATTTTTTATTTTGAGTTCGAGCAAACACTCACTCGACCATTAAGCCTACGGGCTACATTAATTCGAGTTCGAATCATTCACTCGACCAAGCCCACAGGCTATTTTTTATTTTCGAATTCGAGCAAACACTCGCTCGATCGTTAAAGCCTACAGGCTACATTAATTCGAGTGCGAGCAAACACTCGCTCGACCATCACGCCCACGGGCTATATTTCTTCAAAATCGAATCGTTGACAACTAATAAGCCTAAAGGGCTACATTGCCCCAAGTTTGAATAAACGCTCGCTCGGTTGCAGAGACTATGAGGTCCAAATTTGATTAAGTGGTTTAAAATATTATGGAAACATTCATAAGGCAAATAAAGTCCTCGCAACACAGGAAACAAAAACAAAAGCGAGTCGGCGGAAGGGGAGATATGCCTATACACAAATTTATCTGCATGGATGATTACAACGTAAAAACTAAGAACTAAATTTTTCGACCGGGAGCGGTCTCTTCTTTATCAGGTTCCCCCCGTTTTCGGATCCGCTATTGCTCCCATCGTCGTCATCATCATCGGAAACCAGAGCTTTGGCATCAGCTTCGAGTTCTTTTGCCCTTTTTATCTCTTCCGAGAGATCGAAGCCGCAAACATGAATCTCCTCGAGAGTTTCCCTTCTGGATCGGTACTTAGCAAGTTCGGCGACCCAATGCGCTCGACCATCGGTGGATTCGGCTGCCTCTCTTGCCTGGACTTGGGCAGCTTCAGCATCGCCCCGATAGACGGCCACGAGCGCATCCGCATTGGCCTTTGCCTTTTCAGCATCGGATTCGGCCTTGGCGAGTACAGAGGCCAACCGAGCCTGAAGCTCCTCAATTCTTCTTGCTTGAACCAGGCCTTTTTCCTTCATTTTCTGAAGTTGAGTTTCAGACGACGATAGCTAGGCTCGAGCAGTCTCTTTTTCTGCAGCAAAGCGGTCCATACCTTCTTTCCACCGCAAGGATTCCATCCTTATCACGTCGACCTCCTCACGAAGCTTCCCTATCATCTCGATTTTTTGCTACAGCTGTGAGACCGAGATGTTAGCTATTATTCCGGTATCGAACCCATAGGTTTTCAAAAGCATCATTACCTGCTCAGAAAAATCATTCTGATCTCGATAAGCCTTAGCCAGCTCAGCTCGAAGGTCTTTTATTTCCTTCTCTCTCTGCCCTAATGAAAGTCTAAGGGAGTTCCTCTTGTCAGTAGCGCGGTTTAGGTCGGCCGCGTATCGATGCAACTCACTCTGGGTATGAGAACATTGTTCTCGATAGACTACCGCAGCCTACAAAGAAACAAGAAGCGAAGTTAACGAAAAACGGACATAAAGGCAGTACCAACAAAAAGATCTTTAAAGGCTCACCTGATTCAAAGCCTGCCGCAAACCGTGAAAAAGATCTGATTCATCACCGGCACCGGCAACGTCCTCGATACCGGTAAACAGGTCACGAAACGGATCTTCTTCATCGTGAGGCCTGTCTACATCGAGGGCTCCCAGAGCTTGAGCTTCCTGGATCACCCCTACGGAAAAAGCGGGAAAGGTAGGCAAATCCTCGATCGTTGCTGCCCCAAGTGACTCGCTTGGAGCGTTCCCCGGCTTGGAGGGGTTCGAGGGGCTCTTTGATTGAAACCCCTGTCGGTTGACTCCGATGAGAGGCATCTTCGACATACGATAGTTCAGGGACTCTACCTAAATCTATCTCCGGTATATCTTCAGTTCGAGGCGGAGCCCCATAGAGCATCATCGATCCAGCCGGCGATGAAGCACCGGTGGCTCTTTTCGTTCGGACCGCCAGCGTGGACTCATCGTCCTCTTCTTCTTTTTCATCTTCATCCCTTAGACGCAAAATGGATTCTACGGTCAAAGGAATGACATTCTTGTTCGGCTTACGAGTCGTCCTCTTCTTCGGTTTTGGATATTCGGGCAACGAGGCTCTCTTCCTTTTATTTTCCTTCACCGACTTTGGGACAGAGGTCGAAACATCCTCCTCATTGGACAGAGGCCTCAAGACTGCGTCTTTACCCAAACCTGCATATGGGAAGCAAAAAAAAAATATTTTGAGAAACGCCTCGTTCGGATCGTCAGAGTCCGAGAAATGAGCTTACCGCAATTTTTGGCCTCCCACCGACCCCTTGACAAATCACTCCATGAGCGCTCGGCGTATGTGGAGATCGAAACAAGATCCCGTACCCAATTCTTGAGATCGGGAACCGCTCCGGGCATCCAGGGAACCGCTACATCACAAAAAAAGGAGTGTCGATAAGAGAATAAATGAAAGAACAAAATAGAAGCAACAGCAAGATCACACTTACGTTTCATATTCCACTCCTCGGGAAAGGGCATCTTTTCAGTCGGGATCAGGTCCGAAGTCCTTATTCGAACGAACCTGCTCATCCGACCCCGGTCCCTGTCCTCGTCAATACTCGAGAACAGAGCCTTGGTAGCCCGACGCTGGAGTTTTATTAACCCTCCCCGAAAAAGTCGGGGACGGTACAGCCGGATAAGATGATCGAGGGTGAACGACATCCCCTTGATGTTTCTCACGAAATATCGGATCAGGATAACGATCAGCCACAAAGAGGGATGGGCCTGGCCTAAGTTTACCTGATATTGTCGACAGAAGTCAATAACGATGGGATCGAGGGGACCCAAAGTGAAAGGGTAAGTATATACGTTCAAAAACCCTTTCACGTAAGAAGTGATATCTTCGTCAGGGGTAGGTATTATTACTTCTTTTGCACCCCAATTGCAATCCTTCTTTAACAGATCGAGGTGCTTCTCGGTTATCGAACACATGTACCTCGATACCGGCTCACACCGGCCAGGGACCGATGAACCTTTATCAACCTTAAAATATAAAGTAAGGACGCACGCCCCGGGGACACACTCCTCAGGCCGTGGTTCTGCCGGTGTCTCATCGGCAACAAACTGTGAAGATGAAGCTTTCTCTTTCTGAGGAATGGTTTGCGATGTTTTCGCCATTTTTTTTGAATTCGAAAGTAAGGAGTAGAAGAAAGTGATAGAGATTTGGTAGAATTGAAGAGGGGCTCTTTCGGAAAGAAATCACAGCTTTTCTGGTAAGTTGGAGAGTATAAAGAAGAATTTGGGAAATTTTAGAAGATAGAAGGTGTAAAAATGGTAAAAGATAAAGGTAAGGGTTATTTATAGGTTCAAACGGTGGCGGTTCAGTGTCAGCAGTGGCCGACCACCGCCTGACATGCATTAAATGCCTTGAAAGACTAAACCGATGGGACAGCTATCATATGCGTCATGGTCGAACCCGATGGAAACGACAAGATATAATCTGATCGAGCTATTGAAAATCATATCGTTTCTCGCCATATTCTTTCTGAGAAACGAGGAGAGTATCTGTATACGGTCGAAATAGATTTCAGCCTTGGCATGTCCAGTATGGTTCAAAGGGTGGTGTATCGAAGTAAGATCCCAAAGGGGGCACGAACTAACCTCGAACCCGGGGAGGCCGATCCGTATCGAGATCGATATCATAATCAAACTCGAACAAGAATCGAACCATGATGCGGGTAGATCTATCATGTTGATAATCCAAAAACCAACATACATTGATCTGAATTAATTTGAGGGCTCGAACCAGGATCGGGCTCGAACCAAGATCACAAGTTCGAGCGGAAATCAAGCTCGAACCAAAATCGAGGATTCTAAGCAAGGTCGAGCTCGCGGACAAAAGCCGTTGCAATCCCACTAGAGGGAATCTTGGCAGAAATTATGAAAAAGCTGATTTATCATGGGTCTCCTACTGAATATTTATTTTATTATGCTTGGAGCCGAATCCCTCTACTATAAAAGGGCTTGGTTATCATTTCTGTAAGTGACACATATTTTCTCTGAGATTTGCATTATAATGAAAGTATTATTTCCTCTGCAAGAAAGTGTGGCTATTCCAGTTTCTTAGATTGATTCTATTTGTTCAATCCCAAGGTTCACTGTTCTTGATTGCCTTGTCTAGATACATTCTCTCCAATCTATATTCACATTTTATTTATCCTTGCATTTTGTATTAAGTTGCACCACATATCTTCAGAACTGCGTATAAATTCAACTCTACCCATTTTTCAGGTAAACAAGCTTAAGACCTCGTAAGTAATGTCCCTAAAGTCTAATAATTCAGTAGAGGTAGTGAAAAAATTAAAAATAGTTCTTTCCCTTAAGGCAAGTCTTTGAAGACATCTCTCCAAAATGGGAAACTGAGCTTCTTCAGTAGTGGCTACTGCAAATGACATGAGAGTTCAAATAAGATTGGAAGTGTATTGGAGATCTGAGACACCCCATGTAGTACTCAGTTGGATCTTGAAATACCCTAGGAGAGGTTGCTTAAAATACCCTAGGAGAGGTTGCTGCAATTCTATGGCAATTTTATAAAATAACTTTGCGACATAGTTTTTTTATTTTTACTTTGTAATCCAGCTAAAAGCATCAATGCTATTAATGAAAATCGGCTAAAGACTAATATAAAATTTATTTGGCTCACAGGAAATGAAGAGAAAAATGATTGTCATTTTACAAAAAGAAAATCCAAAATTTATATATGGAAAGACTACAATCTGATAGGAAATTCCTAATATGGAAGTTGCAATCTTCTAGTAGGATCTAGATTGAATAATAAATTTAAAAACAGTGCTGATTTTTGAAGATCAATGGCCAAATATCACTGCTTTCTCAAGAAGTTTTGCTTGTGGAGATCAAAAATCGGCAACATTCATCATCACCTTTTAGAATGGTAATAAAAATAAGTTTTCGTTGAGCTTTGTAAAATTGGAGGGAGCTGCGATGAGCTAGTCAATGGTGGTCAAACAGAGATANCAAGAAAAAAAATAGTTACACACTTTAAACATTACATAATTAATGTAATATTTAATTAATATAGCTATTTAAGCGAGAGTTAGATGTGAGATGATAAATTGAAGCGGGGCTATAGTCATTGATAGTCTAAAACTCTAAATATGTGTAGAGGAACGTAAATTACAAAAGGAAAAAGGGTCAAAAATACCTTTTTACTATGCGAAAAGGATTATTTATACCCTTCGTTATACTTTCGGTTCACCAGTACCCCCGACGTTACATAATTAGTGCAAAAATACCCTTCCACTGTAAGAACCCACCAGTAATATTACACGTGGCCTGGCATGTCAATGATGTGGATGATACATGGCATGCCACGTCACTGGCCAGGCCCACCTTCTCCCTTCCATCTCATTCTTCTTCCACTACCACCTTACCCTTCACTCAACCACCGCCACTACACTTGAATTCCCTATCAGTTGCAGTTGCAGCATATAGGCTAGCGTTTGAGCATATTATACAGCTTAGGACCTCGTAAGTAATGTCCCTAAAGTCTAATAATTCAGTAGAGGTAGTGAGAAAATTAAAAATAGTTCTTTCCCTCAAGGCAAGTCTTTGAACACATCTCTCCAAAGTGAGAAACTGAGCTTCTTCAGTGATGGCTACTGCAAATGCCATGAGAGTTCAAATAAGATTGGAAGTATAGCGGAGATCTGAGACACCCCACGTAGTACTCAGTTGGATCTTGAAATACCCTAGGAAAGGTTGCTTGAAATACCTTAGGAGAGGTTGCTGCAATTATGTGGTAATTTTATAAAATAACTTTGCGACCTAGTTTTTTTATTTCTTTACTTTGTAATCCAGTTAAGAGCATCAATGCTATTAATGAAAATCAGCTAAAGACTTATATAAAATTTATTTGGCTCACAGGAAATGAAGAGAAAAATGATTGTCATTTTTCAAAAAAAAAAAACCAAAATTTATATATGGAAAAGACTACAATCTGATGGGAAATTTCTAATAGCGAAGTTGCAATCTTCCAGTAGGATCTAGACTGAATAATAAATTAAAAAACAATGCTGATTTTTGAAGATCGATGGTCAAATATCACTGCTTTCTCGAGAAATTTTGCTTGTGGAGACCAAAAATCGGTAACATTCATCATCACCTTTTAGATAAAGTTTTTTTTAGCTTTGTAAAATTGAAGGGAGCTGCAATGGTGGTCAAATAGAGATGGATCAACTTTGTTCAAGATAATTGTCAATGGAGATGGTGAATAAAACACGGAGAAGAAGGTGAAAGAATGTTGTCAATGGTGGTCAAGAATAATGGTATAATGGTATGGAAGAATTAATGAGTGGTGAAGGAGGAGTTAGTGATGGCGGTGGTGGTTGGTTGAGGGTGGAGGTGGTGGTGGGATGGAGAGGGGAGGGGAGGGGAGAGGAGTAAGATAGTGTTGGGGTGGTGAGGTGGCGTACCACGGCATCCACCACATTGACATGTCAGGCCACATGGAATGGTACTCGTCAAGGTGGAGGATTCTAATGGTGTAGGGATATTTTTAGACCAGTTATATAATGTCAGGGTTATTAATAGACCGAAAGTATAACGAAGGGTATAAATGATCCTTTTCGCATTAACAACTTTGTATCTTAAAAAATTAAAAAATTTATTTTAAATAAAAATAATTTGTGAAAGTTTTTTTTTGGGGCAAAAAAGCTTGAGGCCTCTTAATAAGTTTTGCTTGAGGTCACCAATTTGGTTGAGCCCGTGGATCCACTCAAGAACATTAGCCACTTCACAAGTTTTAATAACCTTGATGAATGCTCCACAGTTCAAAGAGAGAGGGGGGAGTATTTCGTGGCGCTAGAGTTCCAATATACTGTTAAACTGCTGCTGGAAAGTTCACTACACTACATCATATAGTAGTATACTGTTGTAGCCTGTAGGTAACCCATGAATAAGTAGGAAAGAAAGGACTTTAATTGAATGAGTGAAGAAGCATAATTGAAATCTAGAAACATTAGATTTTGACTAGTATTTCATTACCTAAAACTTCCTGCAAGCAGGATTTTCCATTGCTCTAACTTCCCTGAATGGAATTTTGCGCGGAAAAGGACAAATATTGCTTATTGAAAATGTCATGGACGCAAATTAGGCTCAATTGTTACCTCCATTGATATGCTTCTGTAACATGGAAATTAAAAGGCAATAAAAAAGGACAGCGCAGTATCTAAAGCACCAAAAATAATTCTTGCTCCATATAAATTTATGCTGTTAAATCCATGGAGGAACTAAAGACACAATCTTGAGTCTTCAATACTGGCCATGCAGTATTTAATAGCACGCTAAGTTAGTCGAACAAGAAATACGTAAAGGACATAAAAGTCAACTCCAGGCAGAAAGCAATGTTAAAGATGTTGACTCATCAAATTGAGATCAATTAAGACCCTTGTATCTCAATATAACAAAAAACTTACAATTTTTTTTGTCATATTAAAGTAATTTAGCTATATATGAATTGCTCAAAAAATATAAACGATCAAAAGGATAAAATTTTCAATATTGAGTTATGACACTGTGATACTCTTTAAATTTCACATTGGAAAATTAGAAACGAATTTCATCGCATAACTTTGTCTACCCATATCTAAAAAATATAAACGATCAAAAGGATAAAAATTTTAATATTGAGTTATGACACTGTGATACTCTTTAAAATTCACATTAGAAAATTAAAAATGAATTTCATCGCATAACGTTGTTGTCATGACCTCAAATTCCCTCCGTAGGATGTCGTGATGACACCTAGTCTCTAAGACTAGGTAAGTCTGTCAATGCGGAATAATAATAAATATCTGAAATAAATAAATTACAATTCAAACAATTTCAACTCCCAAAACCCGGTAGAAATAAGTCACAAGCTTCTAAGAATTTTATCTTCAATGTCTCTATATATATCAAGGTCAAAAGAAAGTAAGGAAGAAACATAATAATGATAGAAGGGGACTCCGGAGTCTGCGGACGCTGGCAGATATACCTCGAAGTCTCCATGTACAGGTAACTCACTGATGTCGAGGTTGGTAAGGAGTACCTGGATCTGCACAAAACGATGTGCAGAAGCGTAATATGAGTACACCACAGCGGTACCTAGTAAGTGCCAAGCCTAACCTCGGTAGAGTAGTGACGAGGTCAGGTCAGGCACTACTGGAAAATAATAATGGCATGGTAAAATGTTTAACAATATAATAAAATAAAATGACAATGGAAATGAATCAAGTAGCATGTCACCATTTAATTACACAAAATAATGGCAAATAATATCCCGTGGAATCAAAACAGAATTCCTTTCAACTTTAAGAAAATCACAACAATAATCAAAGGCAACTGTGGCCATAAATCAATATCAACAAGGGCACTCATGGGGTACCGCCTCGTAGTCTCAAATCATAAATAAATTCACAATATCTCATTTCCTTATCTCACCGCGGGAGCCTTCACAATTTATTTTTAAAGAAAATATTTTTTCCGAAATAGCATCTCGCGTTTTAGCCATCCTTATCACACCGCATGACTTCTACTAGTTTCCCCTACTAGCCACGCGTATCAAGCTACCCTTATCTCACCGCATGCGTATCAATACCCAGACCTTATACTACCGCATACGTATCAATATCACAATATATCACAATTTGCACCTCAAGTGCTCAAATAATTTAACTTGCCAAAATAATTCAACAACAATATTTTTTCACAATAAAGAGCTCTTAGCTGATGCCAAAATAAATTATCAATAATATTTTTCTACAATAAAGAGCTCACGGATCTATCACAATGAGTACGCAAATCTTATAAAATATTCGGGAATAAATAACTCAACAAGATAATATTTCAAAATTTTAATATATTGCTTAAATACCAAATTTAAAATGTCAAATAATTTATATTAATAATATTTAATTTCAAAAAAATCACCCTTCAAATAATGCACAGAATAAAAGAAACCAAGTTCTAACTAAACAAGTAAAACAATTTGCAGGAAAAAGGTCAAGCAAATTTAAAGTATATAAATCAAATCAATGATGGAGAATATAATAAAATTTAATAATTTAATTAATATGCAACAGTGATCTACATAATTTAAAAACATAATCCTTCACATTTAGCCCGTGTACACACTCGTCACCTCATGTACACGACTTTCATCACATTTACAATTAATACTAATCCTAGGGGAGATTCCCCCCACACAAGGTTAGACAAGTCACTTACCTCGACTTGCTCCAATTTAATCAATTAGTATGCCTTTTCCTCGATTTTCCGACTCCAATCGACTCGAATCAAGTCATAATTAATTCGATACAGTCAACAAAAATTAAAGAAATCAATTTCATAAGAAAATACTATATTTTTCAATAAAATTCGAAATTAACTCAAAAATTGGTCTTGGAATCCGGAGAAACTCACAAAATCCGATAACCCATTCAATTACGAGTCCAACCATACTAATTTCACTCAAATCCGACTCCAAATCGATACCGAAATCTCAAAATTTCGTTTCTATGAGATTTCTAAATATTCCCAAATTTCAATCTCAAAACACTAATTAAATGGTGAAAACAATGATATATTCGTATATATTGACCAAATCCAAATTAGAATTACTTATCCCAATATTTTTTCCTTGAAAATCTATCAATAATCGCATCTGCTCAAGCTCCAGTTTGTTAAAAAATGGTGAATGGGACGATCATGGCTCGATCATGGGGCTCGATCATGGCCTTGATCATGGCTCTCGATCATGGGGCTCGATCTTGGGCTCGATCATGGCTCTCGATCATGGGGCTCGATCTTGGGCTCGATCTTGGGGCTCGATCTCAGCCCAGAATTTCCAACAGAAGAGAAAGAATATTGCAGCAGCTTTTTAAGTCCAATTTTGACCTCAAATTTTGCACACAAGTCATAAATGACATCACAGAGCTATGAAAACTTTTGGAACTGGATTCCGACCCCGATATCAAAAAGTCAACTCCCCGGCAAACTTTCAAATTTTAAATTCCTATTTTAGCCATTTCAAGCTTAATTTCACTATGGACTTCCAAATAAAATTTCGATCACGCTCCTAAGTCCAAAATCACCATACGTAGCTGTTGGAATCATCAAAATTCTATTTCGGGGTCGTTTGCATATAACTCGACATCCGGTCACTATTTGAACTTAAACTTTTAACTTTTCATCAAAATTCCATATTTCGGGCTAGGGACCTCGGAATTTGATTCTGGGCATACGCCCAGGTCCCAAATCACGATACGGACCTACCAAAATTGTCAAAACACTGATCCGAGTCTGTTTGCTCAAAATGTTGACCAAAGTCAACTCAGTTGAGTTTTAAAGCTCTAATTCACATTTTAATCCATTTTTCACTTAAAAACTTTCCGGAAAATTTTTCGGACTGTGCACACAAGTCGAGTAATGATAAATAGTGCTTTTGAGGTCTTAAAATACAAAATTAATTATTAACTTTAAAGATGACATTTTGGGTCATCACATTCTCCACCTCTAAAATAAACGTTCGTCCTCGAACGGAGTTAGAAAAAGTACCTGAGCTGGTGAATAAATGTGGATAAAATTGCGCATATCATGCTCGGTCTCCCAAGTCGCCTCCTTGACTGGATGACCCCTCCACTGAACCTTCACTTAAGCAATGTTCTTTGACCTCAGCTTTCAAACCTGCATATCTAAAATGGCCACTGGTTCCTCAACATAAGATAGATCCTTATCCAACTGAACAGAACTGAAGTCCAACACATGAGACGGATCGCCGTGATATTTCTGAAGCATAGAAATATGGAATACCGGATGAACTTTAGAGAGACTAGGTGGTAGTGCAAGTCTGTAAGCCACCTCTCCAACTCTCTCAAGAAT
The DNA here is from genome assembly GCA_000715115.1 of Nicotiana otophora. NCBI lineage: Eukaryota > Viridiplantae > Streptophyta > Magnoliopsida > Solanales > Solanaceae > Nicotiana > Nicotiana otophora. Next base: position 19,615 of record AWOL01S0010450.1, on the reverse strand, counting down.
CCCAAAAGGTCCAATATACCTAGGGCTCAACTTGCCCTTCTTCCCGAACCTCATCACCCTCTTAATAGGCGAAACCCGGAGCAATACCCGCTCACCAACCATGAATGCAACATCACGAACCTTCCGATCCGCATAACTCTTCTGTCTAGATTGGGTTGTGCGAAGCCGATCCTGAATCAACTTAACCTTTTCCAAGGCATCCTGAACCAAGTTTGTACCCAATAGTCTAGCCTCCCCCGGTTTGAACCAACCCACTGGAGACCGGTACCGCCTACCATACAAGGCCTCATACGGAATCATTTGGATGCTCGACTGATAACTGTTGTTGTAAGCAAACACCACAAGTGATAAGAACCGATCCCAAGCACCCCCAAAATCTACACACACGCACGAAGCATATCCTCCAGTATCTGAATGGTGCGTTCGGACTGCCCGTCCGTCTGAGGGTGAAATGATGTACTCAACTCTACCCGAGTACCCAACTCACGCTGTACTGCCCTCCAGAACCGTGATGTAAACTGTGTACCCCGGTCAGAGATGATAGATACGGGTACGCCGTGAAGTCTGACAATCTCGCGAATATAGATTCAAGCCAACTGCTCGGAAGAGTAGGTAGTCATCACAGGAATGAAATGAGCTGACTTGGTCAATCTATCCACAATCACCTAAGTTGCATCGAACTTCCTCTGAGTCCGTGGGAGCACAACAACGAAATCCATAGTGATCCTCTCCCATTTCCATTCTGGAATCTCTAACTTCTGAAGCAGTCCACCTAGTCGATGATGCTCATATTTCACTTGTTGACAATTTAGATACCGAGCTACATACTCCACTATGTCTTTCTTCATCCGCCTTCACCAATAGTGATGTCTCAAGTCCTGATACATCTTTGCAGCACCCGGATGAATGGAGTACCGCGAACTGTGAGCCTCCTGGAGAATCAAATCACACAAGCCATCTACATTGGGTACACATAGCCTGCCCTGCATCCATAGTACACCGTCATGTCCAATAGTGACTTCCTTGACATCATCGTGCTGAACTGTATTCTTAAGGACAAGCAAATGGGGGTCATCATACTGATGCTCCCTGATACGATCATAAAGAGAAGACTGAGAAACCACACAAGCCAAACTCGGCTCGGCTCGGAAACATCCAATCTGACAAACTGGTTGGCCAAGGCCTGGACATCCAAGGCTAAAGGCCTCTCTGTTGCCGGTAAATATGCTAAGCTGCCCAAACTCTCCGCCTTACGACTCAAGGCATCGGCCACTACATTGGCCTTCCCAGGATGATAGAGAATGGTGATATCATAATCCTTAAGTAACTCCAACCATCTCCTCTATCACAAATTAAGATTCTTCTGTTTCAACATATTTTGTAGACTCCGGTGATCGGTGTAGACCTCACAATGGACACCGTACAAATAATGCCGCCAAATTTTTAAGGCATGAACAATAGCTGCTAACTCCAGGTCGTGGACCGGATAATTCTTCTCATGTACCTTTAACTGTCTGGATGCATAGGCAATCACCCTACCGTCTTGCATCAACACTGGGCCGAGACCAATACGCGACGCGTCATAATACACAGCATAAGACCCTGAACCTGTACGTAATACCAATACTGGGGCTGTAGTCAAGGCTGTCTTGAGCTTTTGGAAGCTCTCCTCACATTCCTCGGTCCACCTGAACGGAGCACCCTTCTGGGTCAATTTGGTCATAGATGCAGCAATAGAAGAGAAACCCTTTACAAATCGGCGATAATACCCTACCAACCCAAGGAAACTCCGGATTTCCGAAACTGAGGACGGTCTGGACCAACTCTGCACTATTTCAATCTTCTTCGGATCTACCTTGATCCCCTCGCATGAAACTATATGACCCAAAAATCCCACTGAATCATGCCAGAATTCACACTTAGAAAATTTTGCGTATAACTTATTTTCTCTCAAAATCTGAAGCACAGTCCTCAGGTTTTATTTATGATCTTCCTGACTCCGGGAATACACCAGAATGTCGTCAATAAACACAATGACAAAAGAATCAAGATAGGGCTGAAATACACTATTCATTAAGTGCATAAATGTTGCTGGGGCGTTGGTTAGCCCAAATGACATTACAAGAAACCCATAATGACCATACCGAGTCCTAAAAGCAGTCTTCGGGATATCTGGCTCCCAAATCTTCAACTGATGACAGCTTGAACACAAGTCGATCTTAGAGAACACTCTAGCACCCTGAAGCTGATCAAATAGGTCATCAATACGTGGCAATGGATACTTGTTCTTCACTGTAACCTTGTTCAGCTGGCGGTAATCAATACATATCCGCGTAGAACCATCTTTCTTCTTTACAAATAAGACAAGAGCACCCCAAGGCGATACACTGGGCCGAATAAAGCCCTTATCCAGTAATTCCTGTAACTGTTCTTTTAATTCTTTCAACTCTGCTGGGGCCATATGGTATGGTGGAATAGAAATGGGCTGAGTGCCCGATAACAAATCAATACTAAAATCAATATCCCTGTCGGGTGGCATACCCGGGAGGTCCACTGGAAATACATCAGTAAAATCCCTTACTATAGGAACTGACTCCACGGTAGGAGTATCAATACTAACATCTCTCACATAGGCCAGATACGCATCACACCCCTTATCAACTATTCGTTGAGCTTTAAGAAATGAAACAACCCTTCTAGGAACATAATCCGAAGTACCTCTCCACTCTAGCCGTGGTAGACCTGACATAGCCAACGTCGCCGTCTTGGCTTAACAATCAAGAATAGCGTGATAGGGAAATAACCAGTCCATGCCCAAAATAATATTGATATCCACCATACTGAGCAATAATAAATCGGCCCTGGTCTCAAAATCACAGATAACAACTAAACACGACCGATACACATGGTCCACAATAAAAGATTCACCCACGGGTGTAGATACATAAACAAAAGAACTCAAATAATCACGTGATACGCCCAAATACGGTGCAAAATAATATGACACAAAAGAATAAGTGGAGCCTGGATCAAATAAGACTGATACATCTCTATGACAGACCGGAATAATACCTGTGATAATTGAATCAGATGCAACGGCATCTGTCCTAGTAGGAAGGGCATAATATCTGGCCTGGCCTCCCCCTCTAGGGAGACCTCTACCTGCCCGACCTCTACCTCTAGCTGGCTGTGCAGGTGGAGTGGCAACTGGTATAGTAATCATGGGTTGAGAAGCTTGAGGGCCCTATAGAATAGGTGGGGCCTGAGAAATCCGTGGAGGTGCACCCCTCCTAAGCCTGGGGAAATCCCTCATGATATGAGGAGTGTCACCACACTCAAAACAAGCCCTCAGAGGACGTGGCTGCTGGAATTGGCTCGGGCCTGATCGACTAGACTATCCGCTGAAAGCACCCCGTACAGGAGGTACTGAAGACACTAGCGGTGTATAATATGGAACCTGAGGTCTGGGAGTAGCCGGAATACCACTGGAAGTTATAAGTACTGAATGAATAGGACGGCTCACATAACCTCTACCATGACGGGCTACAACTGGGGCACGAGAATTATTATATGTGCCAGAATCTCGGGGTCTCTTAGATTCCCTCTCTCGGATCCGCATACCCTCCAATCTCCTAGCAATTGACACCACCTGTTGGTATGTGATGTCCATATCTAACTCTCGGGCAATACTGTATCTGATACTAGGGTGGAGACCCTCAATAAATCTGCGAACCCGCTCTCGAACAGTAGCAACTAAGGCTGGTGCATGCCTAGCCAAATCACTGAATCGGACCGCATACTCTGACACGGTCATAGAACCCTGGCGCAGCTGCTCAAACTCTGCGCGCCATACATCTCTAAGACTCTGAGGAACATACTCCCTTAAGAACATATCTGAAAATTGAGTCCAAGTGAGTGAAGCTGCCTCAGCCGGACTATCCAACTCATATGCCCGCCACCACTGGTAGGTTGCTCCTCTATACTGGAATGACGTGAAAGAAACTCCACTGGAATACACAATACCCACAGTATGAAGGATATGGTGACATTCCTCTAGAAAACCCTGAGCATCCTATGAAGCTAAACCGCTGAAAGTGGGAGGGTGGTACTTCTTATACCTATCGAGCCTGAGCTGCTCCCCCTCTGAAACTGTTGTCCTAATCTCAGGCCGAACTGGGACAACTGGTTGCACTGGTATAACCTCTGGGGCATGGTCAACTTGGGCCCGTGGTTCTGGAGTATGGGCGGCAGGATTCTGTGCTCCTCCCTCGGCCTGAGATGTGGCAGGAGCAAGTGGAATTAACCTTGCCTAAGCTAGAGTGCCAAACATGCTCAAAAACTGGGCAAGGGTCTCCTGAAGTGCAGCAGTAGTAACAGGCGTCTCAGGTGCCTGCTCTCCAACTGGAGCTACTAGTGGCTCTGGTGCAGCAGCTCGTGCAGGTGCTCTGGTTGCACCATGTGGTCTTCCTCGGCCTCTGGTTCGGCCTCTGCCCCGACCCCGGCCTCTTGCGGCTCCAACAGGGGGCGTGGGTGTCTGATCATCGGATCCAGTTGTGCGTGTCCTCACCATCTGTGAGATAATAGAAAGACAATGGTTTAAAATTTTGAAATCAACAAAGGAGCTTGATAAGGAATCAAAGAAGTGAATAATTCCTAATAGTTCCATAGCCTCTCGAAGATAAGTGCAGACGTCTCCGTACCGATCCGCAAGACTCTACTAAACCTGCTTGTGACTCATAACACCTATGAACCTAGAGCTCTGATACCAACTTGTCACGACTCCAAATTCCCTCCGTAGGATATCGTGATGGCACCTAATCTCTAAGACTAGGTAAGCCTGTCAATGCGGAATAATAATAAATATCTTAAATAAATAAACTACAATTCAAACAATTTCAACTCCCAAAATCCAGCAGAAATAAGTCACAAGCTTCTAAAACTTTTATCCTCAATGTCTCTATATATATCAAGGTCTAAAGAAAGTAAGGAAGCAACATAATAATGATAGAAGGGGACTCCGGAGTCTGCGAACGCTGGCAGATATACCTCGAAGTCTCCGTATACAGGTAACTCACTAATGTCGGGGATGGTAAGGAGTACCTGGATCTGCACAAGAAGATGTGCAGAAGCGTAGTATGAGTACACCACAGCGGTACCCAATAAGTGCCAAGCCTAACCTCGGTAGAGTAGTGACGAGGTCAGGTCAGGCCCTACTGGAAAATAATAATGGCATGGTAAAATGTTTAACAATATAAAAAATAAAATGACAATGGAAATGAACCAAGTAGCATGTCATCATTTAATTACACAAATTAATGGCAAATAATATCTTGTGGAATCAAAACAGAATTCCTTTCAACTTTAAGAAAATCACAACAATAATCAAAGGCAACTGTGGCCAAAAATCAATATAAACAAGGGCACTCACGAGGTACCGCCTTGTAGTCCCAAATCATAAATAAATTCACAATATCTCATTTCCTTGTCTCACCACGGGATCCTTCACAATTTAATTTTAAAGAAAATATTTTTTCCGAAATAGCATCTCGCGTTTTAGCCATCCTTATCACACCGCATGTGTTACACTCCATATTGTCGTACGTGAAAGTACGCCATCCCGCATTTTCGTACGATAAAGTTTCTTCGTAAGTTAATCGAAGCAAGTTCGGGAATGAAATCATTTCATGATTATAAGCATTATGTTATTTTAAACAAGTGATGAGCAAATTGGTGAAGGTGAGAGGGTAAGCAAATTGAAGAAAATGAATTTCGTCAAAGTTTGATATTTTGGGAAAAAATATGGCCCGAGCTAAAATACCCGGTACTTATGGACTAGTACCATACAAGTGTTACACCCTATATTTTCGTACGTAAAACTGCCTCGTGAGCAAACTAATGTAGGACCCAAAAAAATGAGATCATATTTGAAAATATATAAATCAAGTTAATCATGATACCTTGGAAGTTACAAATATTGAAGATCATGAAAAATAAGTACAAAGAGGGTTGGAAGGTTCAGAAGCTAAAGGAATTGAAGAAAATAATGTTTCGTCGAAAGCCGACAAGTTGGGAATGTTATAGCATGTACTTTTGGGGTTAAACCAGGGTGTTTAACATGATAAGGAGGTTATGTTATGATTTATGTTATTCGTATGATAGTCGTGTGTTATATTTTGAAGTCAAGCGAGTGGTGGAACAAAAGTCGATGAAAGTCATCACAAGTTACGTTCATAAGTTTTACTGAAACTTTGGGTCAAATGCAACTGCTATTTTCTCCCAATATACTTAGAGTTATGGAGTGTTCCAATGCATTAAACCGTTTGTCAATACGATATCTGAGTAGAGAGATATGGGCATTTTTGTGAGACTGCGCAGACTGTCACATACTTGCTTAAACGAGAATCCAAAACTGGGCCAGTTCGGGTCGTTCAAAGAGGCCTTTTTAAAGGCCTATCCCCTTCATATATTAAGATGATAATAGGGAAAAATAACCAGACTTAATCTCTGCAAAAATCCTCCCAAAACATTTCCCACAAACCCCAATTGATTTTCTCTCCCTTTCAAGTTCTAATTGGAAGTAAAGCCTAGAGTTTGAAGAACCAAGATAGGAGCTGAGTTATCCCACAAATAAGGTAATTTTACTGATATCTTTCATCCATTATTTACAGTTGTAGATTCATGGTAAGTTGTTCTATATTTGTAAGAACTCACGGGACGGTGATCGGAAGCCTTGAGTTCGAGTTATTCACTTGTAACGGACTATTTTATGGACTGTTTGGTGTTGCTGNCCCCGACCCCGGCCTCTTGCGGCTCCAACAGGGGGCGTGGGTGTCTGATCATCGGATCCAGTTGTGCGTGTCCTCACCATCTGTGAGATAATAGAAAGACAATGGTTTAAAATTTTGAAATCAACAAAGGAGCTTGATAAGGAATCAAAGAAGTGAATAATTCCTAATAGTTCCATAGCCTCTCGAAGATAAGTGCAGACGTCTCCGTACCGATCCGCAAGACTCTACTAAACCTGCTTGTGACTCATGACACCTATGAACCTAGAGCTCTGATACCAACTTGTCACGACTCCAAATTCCCTCCGTAGGATATCGTGATGGCACCTAATCTCTAAGACTAGGTAAGCCTGTCAATGCGGAATAATAATAAATATCTTAAATAAATAAACTACAATTCAAACAATTTCAACTCCCAAAATCCAGCAGAAATAAGTCACAAGCTTCTAAAACTTTTATCCTCAATGTCTCTATATATATCAAGGTCTAAAGAAAGTAAGGAAGCAACATAATAATGATAGAAGGGGACTCCGGAGTCTGCGAACGCTGGCAGATATACCTCGAAGTCTCCGTATACAGGTAACTCACTAATGTCGGGGATGGTAAGGAGTACCTGGATCTGCACAAGAAGATGTGCAGAAGCGTAGTATGAGTACACCACAGCGGTACCCAATAAGTGCCAAGCCTAACCTCGGTAGAGTAGTGACGAGGTCAGGTCAGGCCCTACTGGAAAATAATAATGGCATGGTAAAATGTTTAACAATATAAAAAATAAAATGACAATGGAAATGAACCAAGTAGCATGTCATCATTTAATTACACAAATTAATGGCAAATAATATCTTGTGGAATCAAAACAGAATTCCTTTCAACTTTAAGAAAATCACAACAATAATCAAAGGCAACTGTGGCCAAAAATCAATATAAACAAGGGCACTCACGAGGTACCGCCTTGTAGTCCCAAATCATAAATAAATTCACAATATCTCATTTCCTTGTCTCACCACGGGATCCTTCACAATTTAATTTTAAAGAAAATATTTTTTCCGAAATAGCATCTCGCGTTTTAGCCATCCTTATCACACCGCATGTGTTACACTCCATATTGTCGTACGTGAAAGTACGCCATCCCGCATTTTCGTACGATAAAGTTTCTTCGTAAGTTAATCGAAGCAAGTTCGGGAATGAAATCATTTCATGATTATAAGCATTATGTTATTTTAAACAAGTGATGAGCAAATTGGTGAAGGTGAGAGGGTAAGCAAATTGAAGAAAATGAATTTCGTCAAAGTTTGATATTTTGGGAAAAAATATGGCCCGAGCTAAAATACCCGGTACTTATGGACTAGTACCATACAAGTGTTACACCCTATATTTTCGTACGTAAAACTGCCTCGTGAGCAAACTAATGTAGGACCCAAAAAAATGAGATCATATTTGAAAATATATAAATCAAGTTAATCATGATACCTTGGAAGTTACAAATATTGAAGATCATGAAAAATAAGTACAAAGAGGGTTGGAAGGTTCAGAAGCTAAAGGAATTGAAGAAAATAATGTTTCGTCGAAAGCCGACAAGTTGGGAATGTTATAGCATGTACTTTTGGGGTTAAACCAGGGTGTTTAACATGATAAGGAGGTTATGTTATGATTTATGTTATTCGTATGATAGTCGTGTGTTATATTTTGAAGTCAAGCGAGTGGTGGAACAAAAGTCGATGAAAGTCATCACAAGTTACGTTCATAAGTTTTACTGAAACTTTGGGTCAAATGCAACTGCTATTTTCTCCCAATATACTTAGAGTTATGGAGTGTTCCAATGCATTAAACCGTTTGTCAATACGATATCTGAGTAGAGAGATATGGGCATTTTTGTGAGACTGCGCAGACTGTCACATACTTGCTTAAACGAGAATCCAAAACTGGGCCAGTTCGGGTCGTTCAAAGAGGCCTTTTTAAAGGCCTATCCCCTTCATATATTAAGATGATAATAGGGAAAAATAACCAGACTTAATCTCTGCAAAAATCCTCCCAAAACATTTCCCACAAACCCCAATTGATTTTCTCTCCCTTTCAAGTTCTAATTGGAAGTAAAGCCTAGAGTTTGAAGAACCAAGATAGGAGCTGAGTTATCCCACAAATAAGGTAATTTTACTGATATCTTTCATCCATTATTTACAGTTGTAGATTCATGGTAAGTTGTTCTATATTTGTAAGAACTCACGGGACGGTGATCGGAAGCCTTGAGTTCGAGTTATTCACTTGTAACGGACTATTTTATGGACTGTTTGGTGTTGCTGTTGGGCTGCGTGATTTACTATTGTTTTGTGGAGTTTTGGAGGATGAAGGGTGTGGAGAAACACCACATAAATACAGGATGTTTGGCTGGTCGTTCGTTGTAACATTTTCGGGTTATTGGCACTACTACAGTGGTCGTTTGTGTATGAAGAGATTGAGGTGTGTTGGGCTGTTTTTGTAGTATTGTGTGGTGTACATAAGGTTGGAAAATAATGTATATATGTTGCTATTGTTGTTTTTGGTTTTGTTGGTATTATCTTGAATTTGGAGGAAGTAAGGATTATAGGGGAGATGTTGTCCGTTTTAATACAAAATAAGCATGTCGTTCGTTGTGCGATAGTTATACGTTTTGTAACTTAATGATAGTATTATTATCGTTGTTGTAGATTAAGGTGAGAAGAGGCGAGTTCAACTTGGTGATTGGAAAGATTGTGATAAGGTATGTTAAGGCTAAG
>AWOL01S0010447.1:8775-24369 GCA_000715115.1 Nicotiana otophora | reverse complement strand
TTTTCTATTACAAAAGTGGTACCAGACCCTACGTGGGTTGCCTACGTATTCCCTGTGGGAAGTTAGGTCCGGCGTAGTTCTGTTACAGCAAAACCTAACTCTAGCGTCAACAAAACTTAACTCTTTTGTTTTTCTGTATTTCCACTATTTTTGTAGCTTCTTTGCAGAGAATTTTCGAAAATTTGAGAAGTAAAGAAAGATTGTGATTTATTGACTGATTATCATTTTTTGACTCGACTTTGCTTGGTACCAACTATTAGTTTTGTGCCTAAGAATTTCCACCATATACTTTCCAACAAACCATGATCAGCTTATGGGTAATTCCTATAGCTTTGAGTGGTACCTCATGTATACCTAAGTATCGACAAGATTTGTTCTACTTGCTTCAATTAAAGGTTTGAATTCTGCCTAACTCATGTTTCGAGTTCCCTCACCAAAAGAAAGTCCTAATTTTTACACATATTTGAAGTATTTATTTTTATTGTAGGACATTTTCCGAACCATACTCACACTCAGAATGATGTTCAAATGCATGCGATTGAGATACCATATGCTTGACCTTTATATGAGTATCCACTAATGTGAGAACACTTAGAATAGGATCATGTAGGGCTTTGTTATCGGCTTGTAATGTAGGCTTGGGGATGGGTAGGATATTTATTTAGGAAAGAAGTGACTAATTCTCCTTGAGCATTGCTCTGTCTTCGTGCCTTCAGTGTTCAAACCATGCTTTGGCGCTTGATCTTGTTCAGCTCGATGTCCCTTTCTTTNTTTTCTATGTAAGAAAATTGATGAAGATGGTTATGTTATTAATGACTCAAGCAGGCAATAGATGAAAAAAATAGAATTTGAAATGTTATGGCCGAGTCTAACTCAGACTGCCTACGTATCCTAGTGAAATCAGGCCAAGACGTAGTTCGATTGCAAAAAATGTCTGAATTTGATGTGGATTGCCTATGTATTCCTACCAAAGGAAATCAAGTCGCGGCGTAGTTCCGAATATATAGAAATAACTTTTTGGATTTTCTATTACAAAAGTGGTACCAGACCCTACGTGGGTTGCCTACGTATTCCCTGTGGGAAGTCAGGTCCGGCGTAGTTCTGTTACAGCAAAACCTAACTCTAGCGTCAACAAAACTTAACTCTTTTGTTTTTCTGTATTTCCACTATTTATGTAGCTTCTTTGCAGAGAATTTTCGAAAATTTGAGAAGTAAAGAAAGATTGTGATTTATTGACTGATTATCATTTTTTGACTCGACTTTGCTTGGTACCAACTATTAGTTTTGTGCCTAAGAATTTCCACCATATACTTTCCAACAAACCATGATCAGCTTATGGGTAATTCCTATAGCTTTGAGTGGTACCTCATGTATACCTAAGTATCGACAAGATTTGTTCTACTTGCTTCAATTAAAGGTTTGAATTCTGCCTAACTCATGTTTCGAGTTCCCTCACCAAAAGAAAGTCCTAATTTTTACACATATTTGAAGTATTTATTTATATTGTAGGACATTTTCCGAACCATACTCACACTCAGAATGATGTTCAAATGCATGCGATTGAGATACCATATGCTTGACCTTTATATGAGTATCCACTAATGTGAGAACACTTAGAATAGGATCATGTAGGGCTTTGTTATCGGCTTGTAATGTAGGCTTGGGGATGGGTAGGATATTTATTTAGGAAAGAAGTGACTAATTCTCCTTGAGCATTGCTCTGTCTTCGTGCCTTCAGTGTTCAAACCATGCTTTGGCGCTTGATCTTGTTCAGCTCGATGTCCCTTTCTTTTATTTTGACTTCTTTTTGAACTTGTTGGAGGGTCTTCTTCCTTTTCAGAGATTTCCTATTTCTTTTTTTCTTTTTGGGGTTTCTCCTGATTTGCATGAGTTTTTCCTTCTTTTTGTTGGAGTTCCTCCTCTTTGAGTTGTGAATTTTTCTTCTTTTTGTTGGATTTTGTACGAATTTGCGGATGTTTTTCTCCTTCTTGTTGGATCCTCCTTTTAAAATTGCGGAGCTTCACTTTTTCTTTTTCCTGAAGTCATATATTTGGTTGTCATGGACTTTGCATCTTTTGCCTTTACATGCATGTCACCTTCACTTTGGTCTTCGTCCGAAGTTACATGTTTTCAGTGCACGCAAGGAGGTTGGGCCAAGAGAGGGGTAGTTCTTGTAAGCTCAATTAAGGGTATAGGCTAAGATGTGGTTGTCCAAAGAAATGTCTTAAGGCTCAAAGGGGGGAAATGCTAGGGATTGAAGTCATTAGATAGGCTAGAAAGGCTCAAACGGGTCAAAGAAGGCCTACGATCCATTCCCAAACCAAGCGTTACTCAGGATTTCGCCTCAACGGACATTCAGGCCAAGTTCTAGATCTACAATACCATGCAATGAATTTTAAATCTATAGCTCACCGCACAATGCACATGAAACGATGAGGTCGACTTTGTTCTTGTCCTAACTGTAAGCATGAGAATTTTCAATCATTCCTAAGGTATAATTAAGAGTTACCACAAGAATCTATGGTTTACCATGAAGCTGACCCTCACCATCATACCAATTAGCACGTTCTTTCCCATGTACACGTCTAACTATATCGGTACCAACCAAGTCAATAATTGGTGATTTTTCCTCTTTTGTTTTCCTTTTTTTGGATAAATTGGACCAGAGTAAAAGAAAAGTTTCCCCTCCTCTTTTTTTGATTTTTGATAAATGGGACCAAACCTGAGGAAGGGTTCCCCTTTTGTTTGGATTTTGGGATTTTGACCTGATAATAATTTTCTGTTTTTCTCTCTTTTTTGACTTAATCAAAAAATATTTTGTTGGGATTTTTGAAAAAATGAGACCGAACCCGAAGGTTGCCTACGTATCTTATTGAAATAAGAATAAGGTCAAGCGTAGTTCGGGGAGGGTGGAAAGAAAATATTTTTTTAGATTTTCATTTTCCTTTAATTTTGAGTTAATCAATTTTTGTGGTTTTTGATAAAGAGAATTGAATGTAAAACGAGCTTTGTGGTTATCGTTCTGAAGCGCTATCAGAGCATTGAATATCAGATGGGCTTTGTAGTTACCGTTTCGAAGCGATATTAGTGCATTGATGGTTAGACGGGCTTTGTAGTTACCGTTCTGTATAGGAGCATGGACAGGAAAGTAGAATAATGGGTTGTGTACTGTTCCATATAGGATCATTGAACAACAAAGTAAAATGACGAGTTGTGTACCATTTTGTATAGGAGCATTGTTAGTACGGGGCTGGGTACCGTTCCGTTTATGAGTGCTGACAGAAAGTAAAATGATGGGCTGTATACCGTTCCGTATAAGAGCATTGTTAGTACGGGATGGGTACCATTCCATTTAGGAGTGCTGACAGAAAAGTTAAATGAGGAGCGGTGTACCATTCCGTATATGAGCATCATTAGTACGGGTACCGTTCTGTTTAGGAGCGCTGAGGTGAAAGTAAAATCTCGGCATGATGGGAGGGATAAGAAAGTAAATCTCCACATGATGGGAGTGACATGAATTGAAACCTCCGCATGATGAGAGCAGTTTTTTATTTTTTGAAAAATGAGATTGAACTCGGGGAGGGTCCTTGATTGATGATTTTTAATTTTTGGAAATAAGATTGAACCGGGGAAGGGTCCTTGATTGATGATTTATTTTTGTTTTTATTTTTGAAAAATAAGACCGAATCCAAAGGTTGCCTATGTATCTCGTCGAAACGAGAATCAGGTCAGGCGTAGTTCGGGAAGGTAAGAGATAAATGGGTGATATTTTGGATTTTGAATTTCCTAAAGAAAAGAGGATGATATGTTTTGGATTTTGATTTTGATGTTTCACGGAGAAACTTCTGGAGAAGAACAGAGGAAGGTATATATATTTTTAATTTTATTTTGATTTTTTGGAGATGGTCCTTTCGTAAGGATTTTCGGTCAACAGTGACCCAAGTGGCCAGACTTGACCGATTCGTCCAGTTAACGATGAAAAACATCGGACCCATTATATGTTCCCTATGTATCTTGACACGAGGCCAAGAATCAGGCACGCGTAGTTCGTGAATATTAGGGATAAAGGAAGATATTTTGGATTTTTGTTTGAATTCCCTCGAGGAGTAATTATGCAGAGATATGTTTTTGGATTTTGATTTTCCTTTGATGTTTACAGAAAGACTTCGAAGATGATCCTTTCGCAAGGATCTTCGGCCAACTGTGACCCAAGTGGCAAAACTTGACCGACTCGTCCAATTAAGGACAAGAAAGATTAGACCCGTGACGGGTTGCCTACGTGTAAGGCCCCGTAGAACTTTGCAAAAGAAAATAATGTTTTGTGGCGCCGAATTGGTTTTACGTGTTGAGGATTATAGAAATTCTTTGTTGCGAGCTTGCGATCCGCGGCTCGGACTTTTTGGGTTGAACAATGCACGGGAATGAAAAGGAAAGTTTTTGGCAGAAAATTGTACTTTAGCGGTCTATTATGCGACCGCAGAATCGCTCTGCGGGCCGCATAATGGCCGCAAAAGTGAGCAAGAGAAGGGCCAGTATGGGGGCAATTACGCGGTCGACTGTGCGACCGCATAACTGTTATGCGGTGCATTATGCAATTGCATAACAGTTATGCGGACCGCATAGTGATCGCATACATAGACAGATGTTTTTGTCGTTTGGTCTGTAATTCTGAGACCATTTTGTGGTCCGCATATCCGTTATGCGGTCGCATATATGACCGCAGAACCGTTCCAGAGCTCCATTTTTGGGTTTATAAAACCCGACCCTATTTCTTTAAATACACTCTTTGGGCCATTTTTGAGCGATAATCTGATATTTTAGAGTGAGAGAGAGTGCCCTAAAGTGAGAACTCGTTCTTCAATAATTGTTCTTCAATTCTTGCTCATGTTTTGCAAGATTAAGAAGGGAAACTCACTAGGTCTTCATCATAGAGGTAAGATTCTACACCCTAACCCTCAATTTAGAATTTTATGTAGCAATGGATAATTAGCAAGATAATTTCTGGGCAAGAGGGTTGTTTATTTTGAATGCATATGTTATCAAAGGGGTTAGGAAGATTGTTGAGCTAAAAAAGGTAAAGATTGCCTTGAAACCTTATGCACACTTTGTGTTTGATAAAATGCTCAAATGAGCTAGAACCATGATCATCTTCCTAATGTTTGTTCAATTTGTATAGTTTTTAAAATAGATTGAAGTTGCTAAGAATTCCGGATCATTTAGAGTATAAAAGATCTCAAGTGAGGTATGTTGTCTAAACTCTTCTTTAAGAATTGGAATTCCCAATATCATTGTAAGTTCTGAGATGTTGATTATAAATGGGGTATTCCGATAAGTTTTGTGATGAAGATATATGTTCAATTCGTGTTTCAAATGCTCTTATCATATTGTATTATAAATTGCGAATGTGTCCCAAACTATGGATTATGTATCCACATGTTATAATTTTTAGTCGTGATTTATGTGAAAGTTATTATGCCAAGTTGTATAGAGATTGTGATTGTGTTACACCTCTACCCGTATACATTGGGGTGAGGCGGCATGACCGCTTTGTGTGGGGATTATGGTATAGAGATTGTGATTGTGATACACCTCCACCCGCATACATTAGGGTGAGGCGGCATAGCCGCTTTGTGTTGGTGTTGGTATCGTTGATTCACCTCCACCCGCATACATTGGGGTGAGGCGGCATAGCCGCTTTGTGTTGGTGTTAGTATCGTTGACTCACCTCCACCCGCATACATTGGGGTGAGGAGGCATAGACACTTTGTGTTGGTGTCACTTTATTGGTTGATTAAAGAAAACATATATATTCTCTTTATTCATGAATGAGTGTGGGTAGAAGGAAATCCAATAGGCTTGCTCGTCCGGGTTCACTCGGTTGAGCACCGATCGCGCTCCTCGATTTTGGGGCATGACCAACTTGGTATCTTGACACGAGGTAAAGAATCAGGCGCGCGTAGTTTGTAAAGGTTGGAGGGTATGAGTGTATGGTTTTCAACACTTCTTTACTCTCTTATTTCAAAGAATTGCAACTAACTATATTAATCGCATCACATATATGTATAAAATGCAAGGGTTTAGACAATCGCGGAGCGATTCCTCGTTGTACCCATGATTGGGTGTGGTATCCCTAGAGTTGAAGAGTGTGTCCTTCCAAAAGATGTGCCCTAGCTGCTCCTTCGAACAGTTGCTTCGATTCCCCAGACTGTTTGCGATACAATTTTTGATGTTGTCTCCCAATTGACTACACAGATGTTTTGTTGTGACCTTCCGGCTATCCACATGAACCTTTTGGTGATCGTCCCCAGCTATTAGTCGGGGCGATTATCTGATGCAAATGCAAAATTATAGTGAGAATAGTGCCATCATAAAATTATGGAATCAAGAATTGTAACTAACACTCCCCTGATTGTTCGGTTGATGTTCCACAGTGCCCGATATCAGATGCTATTTCTCATGCAGTCCCAGGATGATGCACCTTTCGGCTGTCCATGGAAACCATTTGATTATTTTCCCCTGTTGACAACCGGGAACGATGTTATGATATGAATAAGGGGTGAGAGCAGCGATTTAATAAAAACTGACGAAGTTCATTGTATAACCACTACTCCCCTGACTATCTTATGCTGCTTCACAAAGTCCAAGACCAGATGTTATCTCCCGTGAGGCACCCGGGATGATGTACCTACAAATATCAGAGGAGAAAATATTAGGATCCCTCTTAGGTGTAGTTATAAAATTAAGAGGGTATAGAGTTAGGCTGTGTAGCCAGTGATGTATCCAATTGTGGTCAGGAATGCAATATTTGCATTTCATGATGGTTTTAGAGATGATGTTGTCCTTCCTACGGCCAAAGAAAACTTCTTAGTTCGAGGGAGGGAAGTTGATTCGTGTTGACTTGAGGCTTCGCTTTTCCTTCCTTGTCTGTCCGAGTCGTGTGAGCCTGACACTTCTCGAAAGCTCACTAACAACCTTCCTCTGTAACAAAAGTGGGTTGACTTGTATTAAATCTTTGAATTTAAGAAGTGGAAATGAACAATATGACTCCATAGCCAGATGTTTGAAGAAAAGACTTGCATCCCATATTTTGGGGTTTAAGTCGAGTGACAGTTGAAATAAGGTTGGCCTGGTATTTTGAGATTTCGAATTTTTGGGTGAAGTTTGGTTGACGCTCTCAGAGATTTTTGGGTTGAGAGAATAATTGGATTGTTCCAAAAGAACTGCCCCAGTTTTTCATACTGAGGAAATTAATTTGAAATAATGGGGAAACCGAACCCTTATGCAGGTTTGCCTACGTATCTTGCTAGGGCAACAATCAAGTCAAAACGTAGTTCGGGCCGACTACTGGAATTATTAGATCTATGTGGTGGTAATGAATTAGTGATTTTTCCTTGCGAAGGAATGTGATTATGAATGAGAATACTTGGGTGGGTGGGTGGAGACTGGTAGCTTTTGAAAAAGAGACAAATGTTAGCATAGCGCATGGATCTGTCTCAAATGACGGAAGTCACTAAAAGTGGGAGGTATGATTGAGAAGAATACACTGAATCAATGGAAGATGTACCAAGTTGGATTGTTGTATCTCTGAAAAGGATGGCGGAGTCCGAATGACAGCATGATTACGAAGATGGTCATGAAGACCAAAATGGACATGCGTATTTGAAAGGTCAAGGTTCAACTCAAGTCAACCAAAGTTTATTCAGACAAAGAGAACCTAACAGTGGATAACAACTAGAATGTACATGTAACAGATAAAGGATAAATAACAATGGCAATCAAAGAATATATAACAAATATACCAAGAACATGCAGCAAATAAAGGATACGTAACAATTAATCTAGCTAAAGCAAGCTGCAAGATTTTATGTACAATGACCTAGGAATTCTAAGAGTAGATTTACTGATTCGAGCATGAGTTAAGGACGACCACGAGATGGAACATATTTAACCTCGTATGCCAATCTCTGAAACTAAGTAATTTTGAAACAAGATTTGGAGGGGTGAAAAGACTACCCTCATGTGACTTGTGTGTGATTGTGTACGACCAAAGTCGATTGGAACAATGATGACAATTCAATAAGCAATACCATAAGCATGTGATAAAGAATATAAAACATGGACATTTGTAAAAGCATATGCAACATGGGTATGTGTAAAAATGAACACACAACATAAGCATACTTAAAGAACGTACAACATAGGCATGGCAAAGAATATTGAGCCCGAAGCACGCAACAGAGAATACACGACTTGAAGCACGCAACATAGAATATGCGGCTTGAAGCACACAACAAAGAAAATACAACTCAAGGTAAATGACAAAGAATATACCACTTGAAGCAAATGACCAAGAATATACCACATTGAAGCATGCGATGAAGAATACGCGACTTAAAGCGGGGAATATACAACTCAAAACAAATAATATACAATTTGAAGCAAAGAGTATACAAGATGAAGCATAGAATATACAATTTGAAGTACAGAATATAAAACTTGAAGCATGTGACAGAAAGAATAGAAGTTGGAGTATCGAAGAATCTGTAATCCCTCAAGTAATTGATCGAGTCCGCTGTGGTTAGAACCTTAAGTATCCCCAGAAGAGTCTCCATGTTGTTGCAACCTATTTTGCACAAGTCAAAACAATGTGCAACGTATCGTAATATACAAGGTTAGATAAAGTTTAGAGTCGCCCCTAATATTTAAGGTACACTAGGACACCTATATTACACGATATAATGTACACTTCGACTATGGTCTACGAAACTGTTGAGATTCTGAGTAAAGGTTCAAGTTATCTCGAAGGAAAGGCGTTAGGCATTCCTCAAGATCCACAAAATGTGATTCCTGTGGACTCGATCAAATAAGAGGGGAGGTTCAAGTAAATACTCACTACTATTCAGAAAGAATTCAAATAAGAGGGTGATTAATATGTACCCAAATGAATAATTAAATACATAATAGATCACATGCAAATACAGTATGTTGTTGACTTTGTGTTTTGAAAAACGAAATGATTAAGGTTTATCAAATCGTATAGAATATATGAAATGTACAAAGAGTTATGCTTTGAAAGAATAGACTAAGGGTGAAAATTAATTTAGACAAAGAATGATTAAATATGTAATAGAGTATGCAACAACAATTTGAGTATGAATAGTATTAAAAATATATTAAGGAATCGTATCGTAGTGTGAGGTTTAATAATATAAAAGAATGGTGCTTAAAGAATACATGTTGGATCAAAGTATTTAAATATTTGAATTTCACAAGAATAAAATTAAAATAATCTACTTACGATTTGAAGACAAATTCTTTGAATGAGTGATTAAAGTATGAGAGAACATGCATTAAGGAGTAAAGTGAAAAAAAGAAGAATGATTATTTGCATATGAGTAATTTGACCAAAGAAACAAATCTTGAAAATATAAGCATGAATGAGTAACTATTAAAGGAATGAAAATATAAGATATTATGTAGTGACATGTATAATGTTTATAAATTAACTAAAAGAATATCAATTAAAGGATACACTTTGGAAGATTTTGATTTATGTGCAAAGATTAACTATTTAAGTGAAAAGCTAGAAATAGAAATTTACTTTAAATGATTGGTAAAAGTGGAAAAAGAATAATCTTTGAAAAATCTTAGTGGATAATGGATAAAATAAAAGAATTAATTTGATGAATTCAATGAGTATGGTATAGAAAAAATGTATCAGACTGTTTATGACATAGAAAATTATTCTATCAATAGAAAGAAATATTCACGCTAAGAAATTAGTTATCATTCAATGAGTAACTAAAGACCATCTCTCGAGTCATGGTATTGAAATAAAAATTATGTGAGCCAAGCCCAAATGACTACAAGGCCCAAGTCTCTTAAAGAAAAGCACAACAATTCAATTATAATGTCTTTACAAATTATGTCTATCTGAAGCACGTTAATTGAAGAATCACTCACATACAAAGACGTTCGGAAAGCATGCTAGTAAACCTCTAAGAAAATGATTTATTTTTTATGTTTATGGAGGGAGATGACATTATGGAAGGATCTCATAAGTTGATTCGATTTGGTTTGGGGTGCGATTCTTAGTTTTGATGTTGTTTTACACATTGCGAGGGTTCGAGCGAGTCCATTTTATATTTACGAACTTGTTGGTATGTTTGGACGGGGCTCCGGGGGGTTTCAGGTGCTATTTCGACCATGTGCGGAACATGTTTGAACTTGAAAGAAGGGCTGAAGCAGCAGCAGTTTTGGTGCGTTCGCACTTGCAAATGCACGAGCGGCTGGGAGTGGACTGGCCAGTGTCCGCAGAAGCGGTGATTGAGAGATCGTAGATGCGGAGGGTGGAAGCATGGCATGGCCATAGGTGCGCGAGGCTAGCCGCAAAAGCAGGTGCGTGTGTGTTCCGCAGAAGCGAACAATTGCCCGCAAAAGCGGCCTCGCAGAAGCGGCGGAGCTGCCACAACTGTGAAAATTGTTGGGGCGGTGAGGTGCATTTATATGGGACTTATGCTCATTTTCTTCATTTATCTCTCTTTGGTCTAATTTAGAGCTCTCTGAAGAGGGGTTTTCACCTAGAACTTTGAGGTAAATAATTTCTATACAACATGAGTTTAAATCATGCATTTTGGGTATATTCTTAACATGTAAATTGTAGAAATTATGGGTTAGTTTAAAAACCTAGGTTTTGATAAAAATAGGATTTAACCACGAAAATAATAATGAAATTGGGTAGAAATTACATATTTGAGTTCGTGAGGTTATGGGGAACATTTATCTTTAAAACTTTTAAGAATCCAGGCACGTGGGCCGGGGGTGAATTTTAAGAATCTTCAAATTTGGGTTGGGTAATTACTCTAATAGCTAAATTATGAACTTGTGAGTGTATATTGATTAATTTATATAATATTTGGCTAGCTTCGGATTGTTCGGCACCAAGTTGAGGCTTTAGAGCAAATTTGTGGGTAGGAAAGTGAGCTTTGGGACGAGGTAAGTCTCTTGCCTAACCTTGTAAGAGGGAATTTACCCCATAGGTATTTTAAATTACTATTTTCTTATAATTGTGGGGGCTACGTATGCACGAGGTGACGAGAGTCCGTGCGTAGCTCTAAATCATGCTTAAGCACGGGTAGTTTTTGGACCCATCATGAAATACTTGTATTGTCTTCACTCTACTTGTTAATGTCAGTGCTTAAATCATACTAAAACTTGATAAAGGATTCGTATAAAGCAAATTTCACTTACTTTGAGTTTTGGCGGGTTGCTTGACTGTCAATAGAAATTGTGCATCCTTGTGAATTAGTCTTGTGATAGCTTTGAAATCGGATGTTCGTAGAGTATTTTCTCTTCTTGTGGAGCGGGCCAAACACCTCGACAGTATAATAGATGCATCTATGGTTCATGTCGTTCAACCCTCGACAGTGTACACATTATACTGGATCAGATCGTATGACTTCGACATACATCGTGCCTGATAATGCTCGGAGCCCGATTACACTTGATATTATCTTTATGACTTGAGAGATTATAATTTATTTATTAGTCCAAAATTTGTTGGAGTTAGTACGTGTCAGTTGGAGATTTTTAAATTCACTATCAGTTAAATAATCATTTATTTACTACTTGCTATTGTAGTATTATTATTATTCACGTATTCCATGCCTATTTAGAATTTTTGTATTTTAGTTGTTGGCCCATAGTAAGTGTCGATGTCGATCCTTCGTCACTACTTCTTCGAGGTTAGACTGTATACTTACTGGGTAGATGTTGTTTATGTATTCATGCTACACTTCTGCACTAATCGTGCAGGATCTGAGGCAGGTGTAGGAGGCGCGGGTGCCTGGTCATCAGATCTACCTGTACGGGTACTCACCATCTGTGAGAAAGAATAGAATAAAGAATTTTAGAATTTGATGCCAATAACTCGCACGACAAGGAATCAAAAAAAGTATGATTGTTCCTAACTGTTCCATAGCCTCCCAAAGATAAGTACCGACATCTCTGTACCAATCTGTGAAACTCAAATAATCTAGCTTGTGACTCACGATACCTATTAACCTAGAGCTCTGATACCAACTTATCACGACCCAAATCCTCCTTCCGTGAAATGTCGTAACGGCACCTAGTCTCTATGACTAGGTAAGCCTAACACTTATGGAAATGAAAGAAAAAACATGAAAATTCAACAACTAACAGTAACAGATATTTTTAATAAGCAATTGAGATACCGCTCGACATATACAATAATCAACTCTTAAAATATACATAACACTCCCAAGACTCGGAACACCGCAAGTCATAAGCTTCTACGAAATTCTAGTTGTTCTATACATCAGTGTCTATAGAAATAAGAGAAAAAATAAACATAGGGGATAGATGGGGACTACGAGGATCTGCGGGCGTGGGCAGATGTACCTTAAAGTCTCCGAAAGCAACAACAACTGCAACTAAGGACGAGGCTGGTAGGAAGAACCTGGATTTGCACACGAAAAACATGTGCAGGAAAGGGCGTGAGTACTCCACAATGGTACCCAGTAAGTGCCAAGCCTAACCTCAATTACATATCATAAATATAAATACAAGGAACTAATCTATCTACTAAAATAACATCAAATATGAACACCCACTCACTTACACGTTCATTCGTGCCAAGGTCATCTAAATTCGATGTCTAAATCCCAATCGAAACTCATAAATTCGGTTGAAGGACATTTCTCCCATTTTCCCAACTTTTCAATCCAAACCCAAAATTCAATGGAGGAACCACTATAGATTAATGAAATACAACCAAAAACAAATCCCAAGCTTCCAAGTCCAAAAATGAAGAAATGATTCAAACCCTCGATTTGGACCCTTTTCTGCGAGTAAACTCGCACCTGCTAGCCTTTAACCGCACCTGCGGTAATTCTTTTGTCGCTAAGACTCCGCACCTGCGGACGCGCTTCTGTGCTCCATCGTCTGCTTCTACGGAACCTTGGCCACCTCAACTTCCTCCTCAAATCTGCTTCTGCGACCACCACACCGCATCTCGCATCTGCGCTCACAAGCTCCCATGACCAAAAGCGCACCTTTACCCTTATCTCCATATGTGCGAGTCCGCACCTGCTGTCTCCCCACCGCAGGTGCGAAACACCAGAACCAGTAACATCAAAAATTGCATAAGTAAAATTTTCCATCTGTTAAGCATTCGAAACACACTCGAGGCCCCCGGGACCTCAACAAAACATACCAGCCAATCCTAAAACACCATACAAACTTAGTCGAGCCCTCAAACCACATTAAACAAAACTAAAATCACAAATCATCCGCTGATTCAAACTTAAAGAACTTAAAACTTTCAAATTCGGCAACCGATACCGAAACCAACCAAACCATGTTCGATTGACCCAAACCTTTGCACACAGGTTATATTAAACCCTACGGACCTACTCCAACTTCCGGAATTGGAATCAGAGCCCGATATCAAAAATTCCACTACCGGTCCAAATCTCCAAAAATTTGACTTTCACCATTTCATGCCTAAATGAGCTACAGGCCTCCAAAACACTATTCGGACATGCCCCTAAGTCCAAAATCACCTAGAGGAGCTAACAAAACCGATAGAACTCCATTCTGGAGTTGTCTTCACACAGTTCCAACTATGGTCCAAATCGTAAGGCTTAAACATCCATTAAGGGACTAAGTGTCCCAAAACACTCCAATAACTAAAACGAACCCTCCCGACAAGTCACAATAGCATAAATAGATATGGAAGAAGCAGTTAATAGGGGACTGGGGCTATAACTCCTAAAACGACTGGCCGGGTCGTTACATGCGGACACTTGACCATATCTGCAGTTCCGCATTGTGGAAATTGGGGTCGCTTATGTGGGCTGGCTTGCTTCTATTTACAAGAGTCCGCTTCTGTTGAAATATGCTTTATACTGAACCATGTTGGAAAGTTATGACTTGTTTCCTCCAAGCATGCATAATTACCCTTATAGGATCGTAAGGGTAGATGCCTCGCAGCCCCATTAGTACTAAGTGAGTGGTTCCTTTGCATCTGATGATGAACTGACTACTAGGAAACCATTCAAATATCTAATGCACTTGCTCCTCTATCAGGTTACTGAAGAAACGCACCCAACTTACAGCATTTCCAGGCTTTGCAAACCTGTATAGTATAAATGTCATCTTTTTTGAATGATGACTGGATATGTAGTCGTTCAGTGGCCTTCGTAGAGGCTCCTGGCGATAATCACCCCTCTGAAAGTGTTCCAGCAGCCAAACTTGAGCAAGAGATTACTACCGTCGAAGTGCCAGAATCCATTCTTGCACTGATCCAGAGCATGGTACACCTTAGCTAAAATCATTGGGATGATAGAATACTTCTGCCCCTCGATACCCTCCATTAAGTTCCCGTTGACCATGGCTAAGCGAGTATGAATTCTTCCCCCTTGCACTGGAAAGATCAACAAACCCAAGAAATAAACTATGAAAACATAAACACCGTGGTGCACCCATCCCAAAGAGGTAATGGCTAGCTCCTAATGATGAAGGCAATATGATTTGCTATGCCCATAACGCTCATAGAGAAATTCAAAGGGGATGTACGATTTCTTCAGACAGACCAGTTTATCATTCTTGTTAAAATCCAACATTTTCAGAAAACTACGTGGAGTGCAATTTTATTGTCCTGGACTATCCCATGGTAGCTTGGAAAAACCCCCTATTTCTTCCAGGAGAGGAGTCATTTTTATATTTCTAAATTGGAAAATGACTCTTTTCTTACCCCAGAACATGGTAGCAGGCTCGATCAATTCCCTTTTTGGTTGAATGTTCTGCAACGATGGCAGGTTAGCCAATACCCTCCTCACATGATTGTTGTCACACGGTGCAAGGCTATTCCACCAGGCTTCAGTTTTTGCAAACAAATAAAAGTTAGCACTTTCCCCTCGAGATTCGACTGTTTATGCAATAATTATCAGCATGTTGACATGTTTTCTCCAAGTAATGCACATAATATAATGGTATCCTTTGAGATTATGGAAATCCCGTTTGACTTTGGAGTATGATATGGGAGCATGCTTTATACAAAAATAGTAACACATTGCCAAATATTTACATGATGAAAATGCGTAAAAACAGTAAAAAATATAAACTGGAGAAAAAAGAAAAATGGAAAGACGGAAGAGAAAAGTAAGTTTAACTTATGAAAACATGCGAGAACATAATTAAATTAAGAAAATAAGGAGATAGGGACGGGAAAGACATGATGTACCAGTCTTAAATAAGATGAAAGAAACAAAGGGAATTATGTTCATGTCGTACCAAATAAATGGAAATAAGGGGAGGGGATATGTCATAGCAATTTAAACAAATAAGGAATAGATGTACATGTCATCAAATTAGCCACATAAGTCAACTTCGTTATTGTACTAGCCTAAGTGTAAATCCTTAGCGGAGTCGCCATGCTGTCGTGCCCCTTTTTCTCTCAAAAGAGGGTTTCGACATGTGACATCTCTTTTAAATGGGGGTATTAATGGAGAAGAGTCGCCACCAAATGATTTTGGGTAAGTTAGGGCACCTATTAGCAAATAACTATGTTTA